>CABFVX010005172.1:40368-54141 GCA_902151425.1 Timema shepardi | reverse complement strand
GCCATGTGTTTCAGTCCCAGCCAGGGGCCCTGCTGCTCCAGTGAGACCTGCACGTTCGTCCAGGCCAGTCACAGCGTCCAGTGCAAGGGGGAGAGCGACTGTAGCTGGAGTTCCACCTGCAACGGACGCTCACCCGAGTGCCCCTCCCCCCATCCCAAGGCCAACAAGACTCGCTGCAACGAGGGCACTCAGGTGTGTAGACACAGTCCTGAAAGGTTCCCTTGTCAACGAGATGAACTGATGGCCGAGGACCGGACATTGTCAGTCTTGTGTCACTTTAATTAGCCATTTCAGAAAGGGCTCGTTATATAACCCAAATAAAAAAAATTAAAACCTTTTTTAATGAGAACTCCTCCCTATCACCATGTTCTCGTCACTGTCTTGTAATGTATCACCATGGTCTCATCACTGTCTCATATCACCAGGGTCTCACCACTCTCTCATTGCAGCTCTGTATCAATGGCGAGTGCACCGGCTCAATCTGTCTGGAATGGAACCTCGCTGAATGTTTCCTCACCAGCAACATCATCCCCAACATCGACAAGCGCAAGCTTTGTGAGCTCGCCTGTCAGAACGGTACAGACCCCTCCACGTGCCGCAGCACCAGTGACTTTGCCCTCCAGGTGGGACTGCCCGAGGGGGGCATCAGTCTCAGGCCGGGGTCACCGTGCGACAATTTCCAGGTGGGTGGGGCTTGCTTTCTACACACTCCCAGGTTCTCATTTTCGGTACAGTTGGTGAAACTGGAACATCTGCTCGTAATGTGTACATTGTGTTGCGTTATACTCGACCATAATCATCATCATCAACTGTGTCCTGGTCATTTCCTCCATCTTCCTCTGTCCTTCCTCCATTCTTGGTCTCTCATTTGCAAACTTGCTGTTATCTGTTCCTCGCCTATCTTCATCTTCCTCTTCATAACATGTCGATACCATATACTCGACTAATATACACAATAAAAATGAAACGGGTCTAGCGCACTACGCGCACAAATCTGGCGCAGGTGTGGGTTAAAGAGCCGTGTTTACGGCAAGGCTACGCTTCCCACCGTTGTACAGAGTCGTGTTCTTGCAGGGGTATTGCGACGTCTTCTTCAAGTGCAGGGCTGTAGACGCTGAGGGTCCGTTGGCCAGATTAAAGAACCTTCTTTTCAACAAGGAGACACTGCTCACCGTCGCGCAGTGGATCACGGTAAGTGTCTACTTTCATATCAAAGTTCTATTGTTGGCTTCAAGTTATACCGACTGAATAAACATTGTAATTGCTTGGTTAGGTACCGACTACACTTTAAGTGAAATAATTTTGCCAAACTGTAATCGACATGCACCTTCTTTCATTCGTTAACATTATTTTCAAGTAAAATATATCTCTAAGGAATCTTTTCGCTTTATGGGGTAATTGTATTATATTTAGAAGAAGGTACAGGAAAGCTGGATAGAAACATATAATGGTCCAACACAATATGGAACAACAACGTTCACATTTTACACTGCTGCCACTGGATAAAAAGGTAATATGTGTCCATCTCTGGAAGTGGGTAGAATCAACTATTTTACAATTTCTCGCTCGAAGGTTTCCCGTCAAAATGTAATTCCTGCACAAGTCTATACTAACAAGTGTATTTGTGTCCTTCAGGAATATTGGTGGGCGGTTCTCCTGATGGGCATCGCGTTCATCATCTTCATGGGTGTGTTCATAAAGTGCTGCGCCGTCCACACGCCGTCGTCCAACCCCAAGAAACCTCCGGCCCGGCGGTTCAGCGAGACTCTGCGTCGACCCATGAACACTTTCAGAAGAATGGTGAGGGGTTGCCGAAAATACTAGAATATTTGCGAATTTTGGACATCTAAACAGAATCAAATCAAATTTTGGACACAACTATTATTTTTAGTTACGAAATTATTATTAAAGTTAAAGCATGGACACCTAAACTTACCTTAGTTTAAAGAATTAAAATCCTTATAAATTAATTTAAGTAATTTTTAGAAATCTACTCTGTAAAATGTATGATGTATTCTTAAATTTAGTTTACCACCTTTAAAATTATCATAATTTAAATTTACTTCTTGCCCAATGTATTCCAATCAAACCACCGTGTTTCGTACATGGCCGCCCCAACATGAGACTAAAGCAATCATGTTGGTTTTTATTTTTGCAGCGTTCTCCCCACAGTATGGGGGTGGGGGCTCGCGGGATGGGAGGCGCGGCACCAACAAGGGGCCCACCCCATGGCTATGGAGAGAGCAGAGGTCAGTACTATGATGGGCAGAAAGGTAAGCAAGCCTTCGCTCGGTTTGTGTTTTATGAAAGTATAAAGAAATCACAAGATACCTAAACCTTTGACTCACTTCCTCAGATAACACCTGACTTAGGTAATACAGCTCGAACCAGACATCTTATCGTGGTGAGGCTTTCTGTATTATTATTATTAGCACCGCGTCTTACTACCCGTTCGGGTTATACGCACTTACACTAATGTGTAATGGTAGGGTGATTGTGAGNGCACTTACGCTAATGTGTAATGGTAGGGTGATTGTGAGATGAAATGGAGGACCTACAGTTTAACGTGGAATCCGAACCACGGTGGAGGCCTGGCATTCCCCACATTCACAAGATGTCTTGTCAGAGGTGAAGGAAGGGTTTGGTAATCAGATAAATCTGTGCCGGGACCGAGCTTTCTGTATTATATTTTGGATAAAATATTTACCCGAAAGTAGGCCGTTTTCCCCCCCCTAAAACAGCCTTTATAAGATTTAGTTTGTTCACGATCACACCCCTAGATAACACTTAACAAGTGTTGTACCTTCGAGTACTGGATGTAGTTTTATACGTATCAATCACCGCTTAAGTTTGAAAATGTAATTTAAAAATAAATTAACCTTGACATTCTTATCATAGAAATTTTACCAAGAAAACTATTAATTTGATACCAATTTTGTTGTCGTTGAGTGTTGATTCTAAGAAAAACAATCCTTGGACATGTATTCGTGACATTACGTTTACAATAAGTGCGGTTATGTTTCCAGCAAGTGCGCCGCCCGCCAGTTACAGCCGCACGAACCACCCCGAGCTGTACGCGGGCGCGTACGGGGGCCGTAGTAACGCCTACGAGATGAGGCACCACAAGGTCTGACAGTGCGGCAGAGACAACTTCTCTTTCTACTGCACAGAGGACTCGAACCAACAACCTCCTGCGGCGTCGTCGTCACACTCTGACACTAAGAACAAACTTAAGGTGTACAGTGAGTTCTCGGTCCGGAAGCCAATCTCGCGCCGCCCCAGCGCCAATACCGGCCTGGTGCCGGTTTCTGCCGACGGTGTGCTGCATTTGCGACCCATGGTGTTGATTCCTAGTTCACCGAGGCACGTAGCCGCGACTATCGCCATGTTTTAAAAAACAACAACTCTAAAACCCTCTACCCACACTCTCTGCCCCTCAAGGGGTTTTTTATTTTTAATCAATGACGTGGTAAAAAAAAAATTGTACGTACAGACAATTGAGTGTTTTTTGCGCGACTAGTGATAAGTGTTTTTTCTTCTTTTTATGTATTCAGCAACAATAATTGTTGTGTTAGGGGAAACAATCAGAACTTGTTTTAGTAGACAAGTACATCGTTCGATTGTTTGACAGTGATTGAAGTGATACTCAAGATTATTTTTTTAGTGATATGAATGATGTGTTTTTTATTTCTCATTCAACATAATTTTATTTAAAAAAAAAATTCCATCAATTTTTTTATTTTAAAGAAGTGATTATTTTCACACGAAGTATTACAGGTAAGTATTGATATTTTAAAACTTTTTGTTTTTATCTGATTACATTTTTTTCTTTGGTTACATTTTAATTTAATGGTTCGAGATTACATTCCATTTCAATTGTTTAATCTTTTATAAAGTTGTGCTGCGCATTTCAAACCGCCTCCTGATGAGTTCCGAATTCCGATAGAATGAAACCTAAGTCAATGGCTTGGGCGAAAACGATAGATTTTCTTTAAGAGGCAGCCATTACCTCTCTGTCCATTGGCAGCAGTGTTAAGTGTGAACTGTGTTTATATCCACCTTTCCTGTACCTTCTTACAAATAAGATTTAATCACAAATAAGAAAGAGTTTACAAAATTTTCCAAAGCCATTTGATATTCAAGTTTAAAGTCTTCTTGAAAATGTATAAAAAATACATAACAGTTCGAGAAAATGTAGCGGAACTATGAACGACCAAAATTTTAGGGATGGTTAAACCAATCACACTAATTCCATTTTATTTTACTTCTCAAAATTTTTTTTATAAAATAAACTTTACATACACTGGACCATTCCAGAGTTTATTAAACATATGTAAATGTTAAAAATGGCTGCCTCTCTCCCTCTTGTCCACCAATCTGTTAGAAAGCCTCTGTTTTGTCTAATATCAAATTTCCTTGTCTAACGGCCTGTCATTTATATGCTTATGAGATCCGACGAACAAAATCATGTATTGGGGAAAACCGTAAGATTATATCAAGACAGGGCTGCCACCTATCTAGAAAACAAGGTTCTCAGTGTCTATCTGTGGTGTGTGAAGTCAACTTTTTCAATTTGAAGCCAACTGCAGTTAAATATAAAAACTAATTATCAAAGTTTTATCAAAGTATCAGTACTTGTTGCTTCATTGTTTTATTCTATGAAAAATAATAAATATTATAGATTGTACATAGTTTTAATTGTTTATCCTGAAAATAGCATTCATACCTTGACTTATTACAGTATGGCCCGATTTTATAAGTCGCACCATAGTGCAACTTGTCAAGGTAAGATCGGGTGCACATAATAGCACAGATTGCCAATAATTGAACATGAATTGAGTAATTTAGCTGAAAATATTTTTATTGGTGAATGAAGCCTGTTATTTTTATTGGTGAAGTCTATGGGCAGTTTCAAGGTCAGATCTAGTGCTGCTCGATACCGAATACAAGATGACTCATTCCTCCTAAACTTGAATGGAACGGGCCAGTTCCGTATGCGAAGCCGGTCTGTTCCATTTGAGTCTTGTGTTAGGTGTTGAGTCAAACCGAGTCTGACCTTGAAACTGGCCTTAGGTTAATATTTTTACTAAGTTTTCGAAGTATCACACACTTGTAGTGTTTGAAGGAGGGAGTATAAACATGGACTCTCGCAAGAAAGAAAGAATAACGACATAAAATACAGGATGAGATATTTAACTGCAAGCAAGAATATGAATTCACTTCACTCCAAGCTGTGCAGTAAGACGGAGTTCCTATTAGAAAACACATTATTTTTAGAGCGTAAAATAGTGGCACCCCTGTCTTTTTAAGGTTGGAAGGTTGAGTCTGCTGTCCACTTTGCAATCCCAAAGGATTTCTTTACAGGTCGCGTCGCGTGTCACATTCTTGAAATAAAATATTTTAATTTTTTACTTTTGTATTTAAACTTTTGACGATGTCTTGTGTGTACTACGGTATATTAGATTTACAATAATTATTCTTAAACGCAAAATAAATGGATTGGCTACAAATTGTATAAAAAAGTTTGCAGGGTGATATTTTTTTTTTTACATTTTTAAAGAATAATTTCATGTACGATAAAAGTGCATTGAGCAAAAACATGTTGTAATAAATAAAATGATAGAATATTAGTAAAATGGTGGACCACAAATAAAAACTTAAAACACTAATATATTTACACACACACTTTGATATTTAGATGCTATTACAGCATCTTCTTCAGAAAGTATCAGTAATTAGATTAATTTATCTTTATTGGTGCTCCACCATTTTACTAATATTCTATCATTTTATTTATTACAAAAATAATTTCAGAATTGTTTTAAATAATAAAATAAAATCATTATTGATGAGTTATTTTGTCACTTATTTAGGGTATCTTATCATATGTAACACAATTTAGGGGGAAGTTTATGTCAAAGAATAAATACAGTTTTAGGTTAATGCTGATTTTTGCCTCTTTACCAGCGCAAGGTGGTTTTTAATAATCGGTTTGATATCGTGTCTTTATGAATGAAAATGTTGGTAAAGAAACAAATATTATTTATAACATACAGCACAGATGTAAAACTGAAGCAAAGTGATGAGGTTGCGTTCATTATGAAGTCAAATTGAAGTTTGATTATTATTTGTTAGCAGTTTTATGCTCAAGGAAATGTTATATTGTGTATGTTTGTACAACTTTATGTACTAAAATCACTTGGGGATTTTTTTTTCTTTTGTACAAAAATTGTTTGCCATCTATTTTCATTATTCTGATAAATCAAGTTATGTTCACAAATTACACTTTCAATTACTTCGAATTATTTCAAACGAATATTGATTTGTATTGTGTGTAAGAGCCTGGAATGGCGATGACGGAACATAAATTGACTATTTTAGCTATCATTTCTTTTTTTTACAGTTGCTTTATACATCTTGAAGCTGGTATTTGCTTTGAAGCCAAGATGAAGTTTCGAACCTTTGCACACCTCTATATGACCTGGCGGTCTAGGGGGTAAGGTGTCAGACTTCTTTGCTGGCGGCCGGGGTTCAATCCTCGGTCCAGTAATAGATTTATCTGATTACCAAACCCTTCCTTCACCTCTGACAAGACATCTTGTGAATGTGGGGAATGCCAGGCCTCCACCGTGGTTTTCATCTCACAATCACCCTACCATTACACATTAGCGTAAGTGCGTGTAACCCGAACGGGTAGTAAGACGCGGTGCTAATAATAATGATAACACATCTCTATAAACTATATAGTAATCCATCAGGAAGTTTTATTGGAAGCCTTTGATCACATTTTAAATTAACTTTATAATTATCAAATAAATACTTATAGAATGCCAAATTTTTGTGACTTTCAATTGATATTTGTTGTCAAAATTGGGCTTCTTATAAATATCCCAGTTCTCGCTCCTAAAGCTCTCTTGACCGTTTTGGATTTGTTTCCCTCCAGATTGTGTTGCATATTTTGTGAACAGAAATACCAAAAATGTTGTTCAGACTGAAGATTTATTTATCTGATAACCATTGTTAATATATTTTATTGTATGTACATTAAGTTTTTTTAAAACAGCATTACAGGGAAAGTGCATTACAGTGGTTTTTTTTATAATATTTTGTTAAAAGTGCTAATTATTCTGTACTGTAGCAGTTTTATTGCCCTTTTTTTAATTGTGTAATCTTCCTAAAACACAAAAATGTCCATATTTTGTCATGTTTTTTTTGACGAGTCACAGGTCAGTTTGGGATGCACACGCAAAATTTAAAACTATTAAAATGAGTAATAGTTTTTCTGCTTTTTTGGAAATGTTGATGGATTTATTAAATGACTGCTGGGTGCATTTTATAAAAGTGTGTGCGTTATTAGACAAAACAAACACTCCTGGTGCACTTTAGAAATATACTAAGGACCCTCAATGTTTCAAAACAATATCATGTACAACATTCAATAAAACATTATTTATTTCAAATCTTGAATTAGAATTTATTTTTTAAAGCTCAAACACTGCTCATTGGCGACTCTACCCAGACAATTACAAGGGGAAACTGCAACAATCAGACCCCAGACCAGTAATTTAACACTTCTAACATTAATACATTCTGTTAAATGTTAAATAATTACTGGTCTGGGGTCTGGTTGTTATAATTGGTTCTGAAACACCAATAAGCAGTATTAAAGCTCTAAAACAAATTCCAATTCAGCATTTTTTGAAAAACTTTTTCTTTTTTTAAAGTCCTGTATCCCACATTAGGGTCCTCTAATATTGAGGATTCCATCCCTAAAAAGAGTTAACATTTATTTACTAATTATATTTTCTGTAATTCCACTTTATTTCACTCAGATTCAACCTGACTATGAAACGAACCTAGTTTGTTTGTATTAGACTCCAAATCACTCTTAACCTGCTCGGCTGATTTAGTCGGAAAACACGAGGTTAGACACAAACACACTTGGTCAGGGAAGGTCAAAGTTGACAAAAAATATCGATCTGTAGCTTTAAAATACGGCTCTAACACACACTTTCCAGTGTTGAGCGACTCACTCCCCAACCCGTGTATCCACCACTCTAGAATCTCTGATCCAGAGACTTATTTGGGAAATTTATAGTTTCATGTTATTTCAGACAACTCTTAAACAATTTTTCTAATCTTCGCTAATGATAACGACAATTAGGTGCATCATTAATTACTGTTTCTCGGCGATTGCTTTTTACACCGGCTGTTGGTCAAAGATTTTTTACGCTCGCTGTACAAGTGAGCGTATTTAACATAAACAAGTAACACTTCTTTTAAGAGTGGTGTAGAAAATAAAAATAAGTCTGCAGAGTCACTACAATTTGTTAAAAATTCTTAAGAGCTGGTTTTTTTACTCCATTGATTTCACTTTGGGAAACACTTTGGTAGAAGAACTCTATTTTAGAGATTTACATTGATTAAAAATTGATTTTAAAACCTGACATTTCACATCAACACAATATATTAATGTTTAAATAGGGCCCCGACATGACGAGACAAACTGTCAGTCCTCGTGACACTATTTGTGTCAGTCTCAGCCCCTGCACGCAACCTGCAACAGGTGTGTGCAGTCTGTTTGCTGCTGAGACTGACGACCGCGCGCACACCGTCATTCTCACCCGTCACTTGCAAGACTGACGGACTGAGATCAGTAATTCCCCTACACAGTCGGATTAATTACAATATTACTTTATTAATACTGACAGTCTAACTGATCAAATGGGGCCCAATATTACATAACCTCGGTCTTAAATATAATATGATAACACTGAGTGAGATTAAATGATTTCTTACACAGATTCTCAGTAATTTGCTTTAATTACACCATCTTGCATTTGGTTTGCTTTATTTGAAGGTAATCTACAGGGTGATCCGCTTGCGAAAGGCCCCAAACATTTTTCAATATACACTCTCTATTTATTTATAATTAGTTTATCATTTGTTGTGTGATTTACAAACTCTCTGACTAGTTACGGGTAGACTTATTTTGTAACAGTCCTTGCGTTTTTATAAATATCAAATTGGGTCAATTTATTCGAAAACGGTTTGTCGACGCCGAAACGTCACAATGTGTGTAGTTCCTTTCTTAAAGAATGAAGATTACAGTAAATTAGTTTGAAATTAATGAATTATAAATAGCTCTCTGGTAATTGATGGGTGTGCTTGCATTTATTTGAACCTAACCCAGTGTTTGATTAAACAATTTTTTTTTTAAAGAAATAAAATCATTTTTTTTTTAAATATTCATTAATCATGATTTTTTTAATTTGTAATGTCTCATGTTTGATTTGAGCTTTGTTGCAACCGAGCTGAGACATTAAACAGTTGAAAGTTGGGGAAAAGAAATAATTGTATCCTAGAAAGTTGTTTTAAATGATGATCTTACATTTGTAAATTTAGTTTTGCTTTATTGATTTATTATAAATATTTGAAGGAAAACTTCTTTTCACTATTTATTTCTGTTCTAATTTTATAAAAGGACATTTAGGTTAAGAAATAATGTAAACCATCCCTTTAAGGTTTCATTTCATTTCTTATGTTTATTTTTTTAAACGATGTCTAGTAGTGTGTAAATGTTTTGCTGAGTGACATGTTAAAATATTTTACATTTTAAACTCAAGATCTAATTAAAACTAAAGAAATCATTCATAAATTGTAAATAAATAAAACATTGATTTTTTGCATTTCTTTTGTGTACTATAGTGTTTAAATATAAAATAAGTTTGTAAATTGAGCTTTAAATTATTTTTTAAGAAATGTGGACCATTGAATGTAAAGTTTATTTAAGTTGTTCACTAACTTCAAAAGTACCAAAAGATAATTTATTGATTCCTATTTTTAAATAATAAAAACAAACTAGTCAGAACACATTTAAAATGGTTTTAAAGTTTGTCTGATGTGTGATCAAGGCATACACGTCCTTACCTTGTTTGTAATAGTTTTTCATTAATCCCTTCTTTAAAATAACCATCAAAATCTTCTAAGGGGAAAGGCTGAGGTGTAATTTTAAGACACTGCGCCAGCATTTGTCCGGACTGGAATGGGATATCGAATTGGAGAAGCCAACGTTGTATGGCAGGTAAATATTGCCGCCATACAACAGACGATGTACGTTCAACTTTCCGTAGGACGAGCCTTATCCGACAGCTACTAGATCTACTTTCACGGAATCATACGTCAAGTCAGCTGTTATGCACGTTTGAGATATTAACAATAATAATATACTAAAATATTATCAATGTTGACCTCAAGAAAATATGTTTGTAGTTTTTTTTATCTAAATCCTGCTATAAATTGGGCAGCAGGCGCGCACAGCGACATAAATGAAGAAACTGAGCGCTACGCAGATTTTCATTTGTGACATTTAGTATTCCTCCGGTAGAAATAATGATCGTCTCAGTGGCGGGTTTAGGGGGGAGGGGCTACGTCTCACAGCTGTCCCTCACTCCAGTTTGGTGGTAAGGGGAAAGAAAAGGGATGAAGATTGTGATAAGAACAAGGTACGTCAGATTCTACCACCAATATCACCCGCCTCACTGTCTAACGCACTATTCTTACTAGAGACCAAACTGCTGATGACAGCGAGATCTTGGTTAGGTGTACTGAGGGGGTGTTTCCATTTGCTACTCACAAATTTGGCTGCACTTCCTTTAAATGTGACCTTAGTGTTTATATTATTATTATTATTATTATTATTATTATTATTATTAGCATCGCGTCTTACTACTCGTTCGGGTTGTTACGCTAACGTGTAATGGTAGGGTGATTGTGAGATGAAATGGAGGACCTACAGTTTAACGTGGGATCCGAACCACGGTGGAGGCCTGGCATTCCTCACATTCACAAGATGTCTTGTCAGAGGTGAAGGAAGGGTTTGGTAATCAGATAAATCTATGCCGCGACCGAGGATTGAACCTCGGCCGCCAGCATAAAAGTCTGACACCTTACCCCTAGACCGCCAGGTCACCTAGTGTTTTAAATAATATTAAACCTAAATGCTTCAATGGTAGCATTAGACTACTAAACGCCCCCTGAAGTTGGAATCGTGCCAACACCCCCCCTTCCCATTTCCTTAAAGCTGCAATGTCCCCCAGGGGGGTGCTATCGTTATGGTAATCCCTGACTTACATAAAAAGATATCATTATTACCTTGACTCATTACACTATGACCCTATCTTATAAGCTATACCCTAGTGGAACCAAGCAAGGAAAGTTTGACGGCTTACAGGGCGAATGAAAGATATATGATTTTTACAAGAAGAGCTTTTAAGAAACTAACAAACAAACTTTACTACAGTTGGCATCGATAATATTTTACTGTGTTTTGTTGTTATTGTTTTTGTATTGATAATATCTATCGAAAATGACTTCTCTTTTAGATAAGGTTCTTCCTATGATAATTTGACTATAAACAGGGCTAAGCCCCGGGAACTACATCAACCAGTTCTATTGTTATTTTTTTTATCATAATTCAGTGTACTTGCAGGTTAATGGATGACTTTTTTTTTACATAAATGTTAATGTGACTATGGTTTGATTATTTTTATCACGTGTAAATATGTTAAGACAATGAAAAGCTGGTGTACAAAATATTAATAAAACCAATTTACCGTATGAATGGATATGTATAAAAATAATGTAATATTAAAATCAGAGCAATAGAGGAGAAATGTAAGTGTTAATTACCTTTATTAATTTGGGTGTTTTCCTCCATTATGTATTCATTAAAATGTTTGTTGATTTGCTGTTTGATTTTGTATACATTTTGATTGTCTTAAGAAAACTGGTAAGCCTGTAATAAAAGAGTATTTAGAGGAACCCCGACGCATCATAAGCTGAAATTTGGAATATTTATTTTTACTAAAATAACTCTTAATTGGGGTGTGCGAAGTTTCCTTTTTAAATATGAAATAATAATATTTAGCACCGCGTCTTACTACCCGTTCGGGTTATACGCTTTAAGTACTAATTACTCTAATGGATTAGGACTTGGGAAGGTTGAATTAGAGGAAGTGAACCCGCATTTGCGTGGAGGGAGAATGGAAAACCATTTAGGAAAAACCAAACCCAGTTCACCCGACCGAGATTCGAACCTCGATCTCCCCGTCCTCGGCAGTTGAGCTCAACACGACAAGCGCGTTAGCCAACTACGCCATCGAGGCGGGTTTTTAAATATGAAGCAAGGCTGAAGTTTAAGATAAGGGTTTTGTACACTACTTTGAATTTTCAAATAAGTATTTATTAGTTAAAAGAGAATGGTTTGGAGCAAGAACAAAGCATCCTCCTATGTCCTATATTCCAGTTAATACATGCCGAGAATCTCGACAGTTATCTCAATTCTCAAGGTCAACCTGGGCCATCTTCCCACATCTTTAGCCAAAGTCGAGTCGAGTCGTGATCATTCAGATGTGCGAATTTGATGACGTTAGAAGAAGAAGAAACTAAAAAATAAAATGTGTCTCAAAACCATTTTAAAATGTACTGTTTTAAGGCAATTGTTTTAATGTTTCAATAGGATCTCAACCCACTTTAGTGACTGTGTGGTCTATCACTATCGCTATAGACTAGACTGGCGATGATTGGAGGATCGGGGTTCGATCCTGGTCTGGTGTACTGAGTTGTTTTTTTTCTCTCAGATGGTTTTACACTCACCCTCCACACAAATATGAGTACACTTCCTCTAGTTCAACACATTAGCGTAGTTAGTACATAGCATATATAGCGAATGGACAGTAATGCATGATGCTAAAACGAACCAACCCATTGCTTTAGGCTGAGACGCTTCAACCCCTTCATAGAGAGACATAATTTCATAATTTGTATGTGTCTAGAAATATTATTGCAATAAGTTACCATCTTGATAAAACACCGTATTTCCTTGATCCTGAGACACTTCTTTCCCCATTTAAATGTCTCTAATAACGAGGTGCGCGTCTTAGGATCGTGGAAGGGATGAATAACATACTTAGTCCTAAATACGCTACTATTGTTGTTAGTAAATTGAAATCTGTAATAAAAATATATCTTCGATATTGGGCGGGCAATTTAGCGTTTTATATTTACTTATTTTCTTAGAATCAAAGCATTTTTCTTGTTGATGTTACTTAAAAATTAAGGTGCCTCTTACAATTGTTGGCGTCTTAGAATCGAAGAAATATGTAAATGTTTGTAATACATTTGATATTTAAATATTGACTGGAAAATTTAGGGAATTTTAAAATATAGTTTTTTTTGGACACCCTGGTTTTGTGGCGGCTCTAAAAATGATTATATTTTAAAAAAATATGTAATATTTAGTGAGATATTTTAAAGTGGTGAAGGTTATAGTGGCTGTAGAAGATGAAGAAAAGGAGGTTTGACCTTAAATAATTAGAAATTTCTAAACTTCGCACACCCTCAAACAGAACCATTTTGTTTTTCTATTCCAAAGCCTGGTCATTGCACCCAAGTGTCCTTTTTTAGATCAACTCCGCGAGGCTTAACGGCCATTCAGACCGTCATGGGGATAAATTTACAAATAACTAAGAAACCTAAAAGGACTCTTTTCTTTAATTTCAGAATGATTTATTATAAATTTAAAAAGAAACAATGCAACTAAAGGGTTCCGAAAAATAAAATTATAGATATCTGTATTCTGAAAATAAATAACTTCTCTTGTACTCTGGATGTGAAAACAATATCGTATTGAATTTCTAAACTGACCAATTGCTGTTTTGCGTGATCCCTTGTTGTGAGCCTCCATTTTGAACCCTGTGACCCAGATTACCC
>CABFVX010005172.1:20068-40343 GCA_902151425.1 Timema shepardi | reverse complement strand
CACCCTGGTACCCAGATCACCCTCCCCCCCCCCCTCTCTTCCATTCGCACCCCTTTCCTTTGGAATAGAATTTTGATAATATACCCGTAATGTGAATATCTCTCATGTATTAAAAATAATTGTGATTTAAGATTGTATAATAATATAATGGAAAATAAAACACCTTTTACATTACTTTGTGAGTTCGCTGTCCAACCATTTCCTCTCACTCTCCTCAGCAGTACCATACGGTCGCGCCAGCGGTATAATTGTCCTGTCCGGCATTGTTACTAAGCAGTGTCACAACAATACACGTCTGGTTGCCCGGCAGCATGTCATAGACGTCTTCCCATCACATCAACATGAAATTCTAGTAACTTGTCAATTTCTCACGATAATATAAAGCAACCCTCGCCTCGAGATGTTATTCAAGAAGAGGCGGGTGTCCCCTAGTGACGGCTCGTCCCCTCAGAGACTCCCTCCTAGTTGTGTTCACATCCTGGACTTGCCCCCGGACACTCTTCTGCTCATCTTACAGTACTGTTCTTACCGGGAACAGTCGCACACCCTCAGACTTGTGTGCGCGCACTTCCGTCAGGTAACCTGACTCGGCTGCTGCCGTGTTCCACAGACAAGGAAACAGGACCACATCTCGATCTGTCCCAAACTATTTATGATATTAAAACTCATTAGTACATTGCATACCCCCGTGGGGGTTGATGTTCCACAGTGCACTCTGGGATGCATCGATACCGTCCCCTAGAGGAGCGCTTCTCTGGGTGTGTCTTCTGGGGTTTAAGAATCTTTGTGGGCCTGTATTTTTGAAATACACTTCAACCAATACAAAATATTGCAACATTTTGAATGTGGATATTAAAAGAGAATTACATCCGACACCTGGGTCTAGTCGGTAGCGCGTCTGTCTACTGAGCTAAGGACACCGGGTTCGATTCCTGGCATGGCCAAAAATTATATTATTAGTAAATGTAGGCTTCCCTCTTTCACAATGATAAATTAACGGCCGGGGATGGGTGTTGTGTCTGTTCTATTTTTAAGTTAGTTTATTTATCAAGTTATTTATGATTAAAATTAACAAATATATATATATATATATTTACAAAATTTCACAAATTTAAATTATGATGCGGTGAACATCGATAGATAGAACCCACTTAAACTTAATTATTTGGGAGGCGGGGGGCTCAATTTTTTTTTTAGGGTTTTAAAGGGTTTTGAAGATCAAAAGTTTTAGAACTGTTTTCCTAGAGTTTGCACCCTGTTGGATGGCCATATGGTCTAGGGTGTCTCTCACAACCCTTTGGACTGCCTTTGACAGGGGGAGAGGTGTTTAAATACTGTTTTGGTGTAGTGAGAGTGGATTTTCACTTTCCTTCCACGTAAATGCGGCTACATTTAATCTAAATGCAACCTACCTTGTCCCTAATACAAAGTATATAACCAGAACAGATAGAGAGTTCTTCCCTCCCCCCTGGTCCTTGCGCAGGTCTGCACCACGTCACTGAACTCGATGTTCTGGTGCCTTCGCGCCAAACTCGAGAGCACCATCAAGAGGGTGGACAAGGAGTTGATGACGTCTCCAACAGATGAATATCAGCTGTTGCTGTGCAGGTCTCATAATGCCCTGGATGTGATACTTGGCCAGGTACGTCTCTCTGACAGGTATACGAGGTAGGGCCTGATCTGTACCTAGGTCAGGGCAGTGACGTGGGGGTACATGTGTTTCTAGTACTACATGGTCAGGGCAGTGACGTGGGGGTACATGTGTTTCTAGTACTACATGGTCAGGGCAGTGACGTGGAGGTACATGGCCCCCCATCTCCCGGACTACGCCCCCCTCTGCTGTTTCTACGGTGGTGAGCTGTTGGACGAGTTCCTCCGCTTGGTGGCCTTGACCCGGGTCGACCCCAAGGCTCTAGGGCTCGACTACCTGTATAACGACATGAGTCAGTCGACTGTCGGGAGGCTGACGCACATCTCCAGGAGGTTCATGAACTTCTTCGAGAAGAATACGGAGAAGACACTAAACACCCACTACACTGTGTCTGGGGCCAAGGTACACCTCAATACCTCACCGAGTGGCCGGGGACCTCGACCTCGTGAGGTCTGAGTTGGACATGTGTTCACTCTGGTGATGATGTGCGATGACAGAGGTTGCTGTTGTAAGCTAAGTTAGTTTGTAAGTTGTGTTCTCTTGTAACCATGTTTAGAAGGCTCATCTTAGAACCCTTATTATTAGTTACACTGTTTCCTGTCGTATCGTATATTCTATGGTAAAGGTTTGTTATGAAATGAAACATCTGGTAGTTTTTTTGTGCGAGGGTGTGCCTTAGATTATACCCTGGAGTGAGGGTAGCAGTCTGGTCGTGTGATTATACCCTGGAGTGAGGGTAGCAGTCTGGTCGTGTGATTATACCCTGGAGTGAGGGTAGCAGTCTGGTCGTGTGATTATACCCTGGAGTGAGGGTAGCAGTCTGGTCGTGTGATTATACCCTGGAGTGAGGGTAGCAGTCTGGTCGTGTGATTATACCCTGGAGTGAGGGTAGCAGTCTGGTCGTGTGATTATACCCTGGAGTGAGGGTAGCAGTCTGGTCGTGTGATTATACCCTGGAGTGAGGGTAGCAGTCTGGTCGTGTGATTATACCCTGGAGTGAGGGTAGCAGTCTGGTCGTGTGATTATACCCTGGAGTGAGGGTAGCAGTCTGGTCGTGTGATTATACCCTGGAGTGAGGGTAGCAGTCTGGTCGTGTGATTATACCCTGGAGTGAGGGTAGCAGTCTGGTCGTGTGATTATACCCTGGAGTGAGGGTAGCAGTCTGATCGAGTGATTATACCCTGGAGTGAGGGTAGCAGTCTGGTCGTGTGATTATACCCTGGAGTGAGGGTAGCAGTCTGGTCGTGTTCCCAGATCATGGACATTCTGGACTGTGTCCTGGACGGAAAGATGGAGAGAGAGTTCCAACTGGACCCTTCCAGAGAAGATCACTGTCTGGTGAGGAGCACATACCTGTTGCCGAGGTCCTGGTTCACGTGTCTCCCCGTCTCGACCGGCGCGTCACCAAACTGGGGAGAGGAACAAAGGTGAGGTCTCGAGTTGGGAGACAAGCGACGTTGTCCTCCAGGGCTCGGACCGAGTCTTATAACCGTCCTTGGCCCTTGTCAAGGTACATGTACCTACGCCTGAGGCGGCTGGTCTGCAACTACAACGAGCACGCCCTGCAACAGCTCCACCACGACCGGGAGTGCCTCCTCCGGACCTCCGACTCCGGCCCCCTCCCCCCGCGGCTCATGCCCTCCTCCTACTCGGGCTACGGCGAGTACAAGGGCCGGTTCTTCTTCTACGGCAACATGAACCAGTCGTCCTACGCCCTCAAGTTCCTACACCTGTACCCTCCTGGGGACGCCGACGACACCTCCTCAGACGAAGGCGGGGAGGAACGCCCCCCTGAAGGGGCCGCCGATGTCGGTCCCGTGGACATGGACCTTCTCATAAGGTAGGAGGATGGTGATATCTCAGTTACAAGGGGTCGACACAACAACAAGACTCCAGATTTTTAATTTATCACACAGAGAAAATCATAAGGATAGGGTCACCGTGTCTGAGGTCCTTAGTTTAGTTCACAAACACACTAAGCCTGTGATAAGGAGATCGCGGTTCAAATCCTACCCCACTGAGGTTTATTCCTAATTTTTTTCCAACCTCACTCCACTCAATTGTTGGTACACTTTTCCTCTTCCTTAATCTAGAGTGGTGTAGCGTATACTCCGGGCTAGACATTGTGCCAAACATGTATGTAGGTTGCGCTAACACACAAGTCTAGTGTCTAGGGGCGCCATGTTACAGTGTGGAGCTGTTCAGCCCCCTGGATCTCGCCCCCCTCTACGTGCGCGAGCAACTGTCCTACCCGGGCATCGAAACCAGGTACGACAAGATGACGGGGCGAGGACACTGTCCCTCATCTTCTGATGATGTGGACTTCTCCCTCCTGATGCTCATTCGCTGCCCTTCTTCCGCGGTCAATAGGCTCCCCCCCGTCTTCTGCTGGGACATACACTCGCCCAACATCAGGGTGAGGAGTCCTGGGTTCATACCTGACTGTTTTCTGGTGCAGCTGAGAATACAAAACAAAGATAAACAAAGAATTCAAATTGAACGACTCCTCCAACTGGATTGGTCCAACCCAGTGGTTCTAAAATTGTAATTGTCGATGGAAAACCAACATTAAAAGAAGTTTCAATTGTAATTTTTAAAAAGAAATAAGAAAAAATATGTTTGAAAACTTTAATTTACTTACTATCCAGAGAATTTAATAGGAGTTGAGTAATTAAACAGCGGACAGACACAGGCACTTACCGTTCAACCGAGAGGAGTCTCCGAGCATGTCCGAGTCTCTCGTAGTGTTGCCAACTCGCACGGCCAGTGGGCCTGGGCAAGGACTCGCGTGAAAGTGTACCATTCTCCACCTCCATGTGTAATACATCAAGGTCACAATAGCCTAAAACAGGGTGGACGAAATCTAAGGCATTTATTTATTCAAACCCGCCTCGGTGTCGTGGTTGGCTAACGCGCTTGTTGTGTTGAGCTCGACTGCTGAGGACAAGGAGATCGAGGTTCGAATCTCGGTCGGGTGAACTGGGGGTGGTTTTTCCTAAATGGTTTTCCACTCTCCCTACACGCAAATGTGGGTTCATTTCCTCTAATTNGGGTAAGGTGTCAGACTTCTATGCTGGCGGCCGGGGTTCAATCCTCGGTCCCGGCACAGATTTATCTGATTACCAAACCCTTCCTTCACCTCTGACAAGACATCTTGTGAATGTGGGGAATGCCAGGCCTCCACCGTGGTTCGGATTCCACGTTAAACTGTAGGTCCTTCATTTCATCTCACAGTCACCCTACCATTACACATTAGCGTAAGTGCGTATAACCTGAACAGGTAGTAAGACGTGGTGATAATAATAATAATAATAATAATTTCTTCAAAGAAAATATGTCAACAAAATATTACCTATAAAAGAAACATTATCAAATTTTAAAGTCCAAACGATTATTGGTAACCAAAAGTGCAATAACAATTTATATTTGAATTAAATATTCCAAGCTAGAAAAAGAATCAAAATACGGCTAACTGTTAACATATCTAAATATTGCAAGGGGATTAGCGCCCAAGCTGCAAAAGGAAACATTAACTGTTCCATAAAACAAATTTACTTTCAAAAATAAATCTTCTATTGAGAAATTACGGACACCCATACTGAACAATTTCAATAACATAATTAATCTTAAGTGTTCCAACACTCAAACCCATTAAGGCTCGTTTAAATTTTAAATAAGCAATAAAATATATAAAGTTTATATATTACCATCCTGGAGCGATTCTATCCAAGCTCAGACCAGGACTTCTCATGGCTGTGTCGGATATAATAGTCGAATATGCTAGCTGAGCGCTATCGTTATATAGGTCTAGTTGTTGACCAGGACTTCTCATGGCTGTGTCGGATATAATAGTCGACTATGCTAGCTGAGCGCTATCGTTATATAGGTCTAGTTATTGACCAGGACTTCTCATGGCTGTGTCGGATATAATAGTCGACTATGCTAGCTGAGCGCTATCGTTATATAGGTCTAGTTGATGGATAGAGTTGGGAGATTTTCATATTAATATTACAACGCTACATCGCGAACACGTGCTAACAGCACGACTCTTTTGTTGGTAGCTGCCAAACTTGGCACGAGCCCAAGTCACCTGGTGAGTTGGCCGCTAGAAACATTCCCAGATGAGTTCTGATATAACGAAACCTAGTTCGGGAGGCAGCCATTACCTCTTTGTCCAGTGGCAGCAGTGTTAAGTGTGAACTTTGAACTCGTTGAATAAGACCTGTTCCCTCAATTTCAAAGACCTTAAAGAGATATCATTCATTGCTCACAGATCACTTACCAACTTTGTGTCGAGAATCTTTGATGGGAAATGGGGGTTATTTTTGCCTTGCAGCTTCCTGCAGATGGCTGCAACCCACCGCGCTTGACGGAGAGAGATGATAAGCGCCAGGACATAAAGGAACTCCTTTCCTAGCGAGCTCGTGTACTTGCTGCTGGTATCGACCATTCAGGAGCAATATCAGGGTCACGTGAAGACTCTAGCGGGACGTACAGATCAACACGGAGCGACTACAACGCCCACACCAAGGAAATACATTTCAAGTCATATTCTGAAATATTCGGTCGTCCCAAATCGTGACAAGCCCCAGGACAATTTTGAGTTTGATTTGTGTCATTTTATTAAGTCCAATAAAATTAATGTCTCCGTTGTTCTAAAGAGTTTCAAATGTTCTCATTTCCTGCCCCTCCAGAGTATTTATATTATGATTATGTAAACCCGCTTCGGTGGTCGATTGGTCTAAGTAGTCGGGGAGGTCGAGTCTGAGGATGGTTTTCCACTCTACCTACATGCAAGTGTGGGTACATTTCCTCTAAACCCTAACAAATTAGTGTAATTTGTACATACTTGTATAACCAGGACAGGTGGTAAGATGTGGTGAAAAAAAAAAGTTATATATATTAATTTTAGTGCCAAGTGCTGATGTATTAGGTTAAGTAGTTAGTTGGTTATAATTTAACCCTAAAATATATGTTTAGTTTGTTCCTTTTCCAGGGATGTTTTGAGCAAAACATCGCGGTTCTGAGAAATAGTTTGAAACTTACCTCTAGCAAATAAAGCCATTTTTTTTAAGGGGGTCACAACATTATATTGAGGGTAGTTGAGGATAATTTCAGTGGTTTTGAATCCTCCGAACTGTCATTACCATCAGAAATAACTCATTGGGAACATATCCTCTCTTCAAATAGGTAGCGCTCTTAAGAGGCCACCTCACTGAGAGAGAAATTACTGCACAGATTATTATTATTATTATCATCACCGCGTCTTACTACCCGTTCGGGTTGTACACACTTACGCTAATGTGTGATGGTAGGGTGATTGTGAGATGAAATGAAGGACCTACAGTTTAACGTGGGATCCGAACCACGGTGGAGGCCTGGCATTCCACACATTCACAAGATGTCTTGTCAGAGGTGAAGGAAGGGTTTGGTAATCAGATAAATCTTTGCCGGGACCTAGGATTGAACCCTGGCCGCCAGCACAGAAGTCTGACACCTTACCCCTAGACCGCCAGTACCACACAGATGTTCAGCTCTAAAGCAATATTTAATTTTAAGATGCATTGTTTCAAAATATGGTTCACACCAAAATAAAGTCGAAAGATTTTTCCTTAACCATATAGTTTATGAGTTTGATTAATAGATAATAATGTTTGAAAATGTGATAACAGCTCATTTTAAACGGCTGTTTAATAATACTGCTCGTCTTGATGAGATTCAGCCTCCCTCTAACAAACACTCATCTTCAGAGAGGCTTACAACAGAAACTAGCAGCGAGCTTTCTTCTTCACCTGAGATACAAGTTTCCTAGTTTCCTTTCCCCTCTTTATTATTGACGTGACAAAGGGTGGTTGTAGGGAATCGAGAAAAGGGAGTATAGTCTCCAGAAAACAACAAAGACCGTTGTATTTTAAGGCGTGTGGCCTGGCAGTGATTAAGGCCATACCTACCAGCTTTGAATTGTTTCGAGTTGTTTATTTTTCATGGTAAAAACATTAAGGACCTTCCAAAATATTTGCATTAATACATAAAAGAAGGTTTCACACGTTTATTGAAGTTTTAGGGATTTGGGAATAAAACTTCAAAAGAAACTTTTAAATTTTTAATATAGCAATGATAATAATGTGGGAGTTTTCAAACAATATTTGTTCTAGAACTATGAATTGTCAATTTCATAAATTATATTTGGAAGAAGGTATAGGAAGTTGCGTTGCGCGTTTCACACTCCTCCCTGATGAGTTCAGATAGAATGAAACCTAGGTCGGGGGATCGGGTGGTGACTATCAATTTTCTTTAAGATGCAGCCATCACCTCTTTGTCCATTGGCAGCAGTGTAAAGTGTGAACTGTGTTCTTCTCATTGTAAGGGCCATATTGTGTTCATCCCCCTTTTATATGTTTCTATCCACATTTCCTGCACCTTCTTCCAAATATAATACAATTACCTCATAAAGCGAAAAGAGGTTTTCCTTATAGAGTTATAAAGTTCATAAATTAGTAATTTTTTCTAAATAATTTTAGGAACAGAAGTAAACCAAAATAGGGAAGTGATGTAGGGGTGTACAAAACTTCGAAACGTTTGTCTTGACTTCGTCAATAAAAAATTAGTAACTAAAATAACCAATGTTCGGTTATTGTCCTTGTGAGCTGAATATATTTGAAGTAATTGAGCAATAAATCATTTAAAAAATGATTATAGTGCATAAAGTTATAAAAATAATCACAATAAATTTAATCTTTGATTCGGCCTGGAAAATATTACATATAATTGATTCAAGTCAGTTTCGAGATGAAAAAGTGGACTTGCGAACCCCCACAGTGGAGTAAAAATAAATTAACAACAAACCTTTGGAAAGCTGCTTTATTAGTGATATAATAATCCAGTTAACTTAATACACAGGATATCAATAAATTCCTTCCATGAAGGATGTATCTAAGGATTGTATCAGTGTCCTCATGAAAGCCATTTCTTTACGAGCATTTTCGAATATGACCCTGGGATCTTGCGAAGTGCATCGGAGACAGTTTGGAGCTATAACCATGGCAAGATTACTAGCATCCATTTTGGTAACTTGGACCACCTCGGAGCGGGCAAAGATCTGAAACATACAGCACCAGTCAAGAGACCTCAACTCACAAACTAGTATAGTTACGTTCATCAGGAGAAACAGGAGAACATGAGATAGTGGAGGAAACATACAGCACCAGTCAAGAGACCTCAACTCACAAACTAGTATAGTTACGTTCATCAGGAGAACATGAGATAGTGGAGGAAACATACAGCACCAGTCAAGAGACCTCAACTCACAAACTAGTATAGTTACGTTCATCAGGAGAAACAGGAGAACATGAGATAGTAGAGGAAACAAGAGTGAGATGGTATGTTCATGTAATGAGGATGTTGGAGTACATGAGATAGTAGAGGAAGCAAGACTGAGATGGTATGGACATGTAATGAGGATGGAAAAGGTAAGACTACCAAAGATAATAATGATGGGGATGAGGTTTGTAGGAGAAATACCACAAGGAAGACCATGAAAGAAATGGGGGGAAGCAGGTAACAGAAAGTGTGTGTGGGTGTGTGAGAGGAGAAGAAAATACAGGTATGTTAAAACTGAGTTGGGCACAGCCTGTAAACAGTTGATGATGATGATGATGATGATGATGATGATGATGATGATGATTAATACCTGGAGGAACCGCACAAGGTAACACAAGACCAGCTTGTTTAGCTCTGGCAAGTTGTTGACGATGGTGATGGTTCTCTCCGGTTCTGCGTGGTGAGTCACACAATCATTGTACAACTCGTCGGGGATGAGCGGCTCATAGAGCTCCCTGTACCAGAGCTTGAGTAGAGAGGCTGGCGCGTGGGCATCCGTGGTATCGGCCGGCAGTTCCCAGTGGTCCAGACGAGACTTGAGCGTGTTCACTTCGTCAACGTCAGCCGACACTCTGTAACAGATGGGCCAAATGTATCTCTCTCAAACCTTCCCATCATCAGAAATAACAGGGATGGTAACAAGAGAGTTATTTTATTCACGTAACAAACATTTACAACTCGATGAGACGAGTGAGGCAGCTCAAAGCGTTAGGAGCTGAAAATCAGTTTGAAATGAACATGCTTTAATTGTCACACACAGGTTTTACGAACCATACAAAGTACTTTAAGTAAAGAAGTAATGAAAGGTAAGTTCCAGCGTGTCAAGTTGGAACCAGTCGTAACTACAGATAATCAACATTTGATACTAGTAAGACACCTGCTCTCGCCCGTAAATGACGGCTCAAAACACATGATATAATATATTTTAACTTGACCTTAATAACAATCCCTGTATGATTGTAATTTACAGGTAAATCAAAGATCCTAGGCATTGATAACTAATCAGGGATACAATCTTATAAATACAAATAATTGCGGGAACAACAGGAGGGAAAGAGGGGTAAGGGGTACCATGCCTCTCCGGACGCGTCTGGAAACAACAGTTCTAGAGTTTGCTGAACACAGCCGACAGAGTGCAGTGCAGATTGTTATTCTCTTTTCTTGGGGTGCGGCTCGGTACTCATGACGGGGAATGAACTATGGGCCTCAATTCAGTCAAGTATTCGACAGTGCCAATTGGGGCCACGGTGGTGAGTGAAACAACAACTTCTATCTGGATTGGTACTTCAAGTCTTGGCATGTAATATATTCTAGACCTTGAATGTCATCAAAACAAACCAAGTGACAAGTCGGATTGCACACAAGCGTTGCTATCGTTATATAATAGGATGAACGTAAACAACTGTACCTGAAAATGCCCTCAGTTTGCGCTCCTTGTAGCCGCAACACCTCTTCCGATAGGGTGCATTGGATCCAGGGCAGTTTGCGATGCGGGAATCTTTCTTTTTGTAGAACCATCACTTCCTGTAGCGTGTTCCCGAACATACTCGGCCTGAAGATCTGCAACTGAGAGGACAAATAGTGATATTACTACAATATCACTCAGTTGGTAGCGTGTCTGTCTACCGAGCTAAGGGCCCCGGGTTCAATTCCCGACACGGCCGAAAGATTTATCACTGATGAGATGTCGGTTTACCCTTTCACATGGATAAATCAATGACCAGGGACTGGATGTTGTGCTTATCCTAGTATTAAGTTAGATTATAAGGCATGCGAAGCTACGATTCGTCCTTTCCGAGGCTGTTCCTATTTCTGAAAGCATTCCTACATCCACTATCGGCTTGCTAAACCCGTCATAGCTTCACCCTTGTCCTGTTAGCCGTCCTTTTCAGGGTTCATTGTCGGACCTTCACGACTACCGTAGCGGTACCAGGGTGAGTATTCCCCTACTTAGGCCACTGCCCATCTCCCGCAACGTGGACTTTGAGAGACTGGCCGAGGAAAACGTTGGATGATGATGATGATGATGATGAAGCCACAACAGACCAATAGTGGAAACTATCCGGCTTGAATAAGAAACTGACCCAGACCACATGCTGGATGTAAAGAAATACAATATCACTTCTCGCTATTACTGTGTAACCCGATATTCTCGCCCCCACAAATCGACTCACTCTCGCCTGGTCGATCTCCTCCACCGACGGCTTGCGGGAGCTCTTCTTGCCGGTGTGTCCGATCCTGTCCAGCCTCTTGCAGCTCACCGTGGCGTAGTGACTGATCTGGACGTGGATTGGCCACTTGCCGACTTCCAGGAAGTCGAACCCGGGGTCTCTGTGTCGGTTCATGTAGCTGTCCAGGTACGGCTGGAACTTGGGCGAGGGGGAGAAGAAGGCGAGACAGATGGCGAGCAGCTCCCAGCCTCGCCGCAGGCTCTCCCTGGAAACAAACAGCACAGCCAACATGACAATTGTTAGGAGAATATAATTCACTTATAAATTAAAGGGTGTGCGAAGTATACTTTTAAATTTGAAGCAAACTTGAATATAATATTTGAAATATTCTCAAAATTTGAATATTTTATGTTAAGTTGTTTTACGTTGAAAAAATACTATATTGTGGTTTTTACATAACTTAATGCGCTAAAATTATTTGGGAAATGTTTTATTAGAAATATATTTGTAATATTTCATTCTAATGTGGTAAATCCAGCGACTATTACAACTTACAATTCAATTACTTCAGATTGGTTCATGTACACAACACCTAACAATGACAATAATTAAACAGCGTATTTAGCCGTCAACAATTTTACTGATGAAACTTTTAGTAATGAATAAAATGATAAAGTATTAGGAAAAAAGTAGAACACAAATAAAAGAAAAGACACTAAAGCACCTTCCTCAGGAAGTAGTAGTAGTAAGCTCTTCAGTCTAAATACTACTACTTCCTGAGGAAGGTGCTTTAGTGTCTTTTCTTTTATTTGTGTTCTACTTTTTTCCTAATACTTTATCATTTTATTCATTACTAAATGTTTTTGCTCAATGCACTTTTTTCATACATAATACTGATGAAACTTTGTAATTGTCAAAGCCAGAGTTATTTTTTGAAGCAAAGTCAAAAATAATAGTTGTTTCGAAGCCAAGTCGAAGTTTCAAAACTTCGCACAATCCTAGAATAAATATATTCACGAAAAGAAATGTTATTTTGGTGGCAACACATAATAAATTTGATGTAAAATTGTGAAATTTACAATTATGATTTAAAATAATATTTAGGATAGGTTAAAAAAACAAATATTTAAGATAATATATTTTATAGGAAATGTACCCGCATTCGAGTGGAGGGAGGGTGGAAAACCACCCTCGGTACACTTGACAGTGATTCGAACCTTGATCTCCCTGTCAACACCAGTCTAGTATACTGCGAGAGGAGTGCGGTGAAGCAAGTGTCTGTACCTGCGTGGGTTCTCGGTCGTCTGCCGACAGATCTGGATGTACAGTTCATCCCGCAGCGGTGGTTTACTGTAACCGAGGTGGCATATCTCTAAGGCAACAGTCGTGAGGGTGGAGCCAAGCTTGGCTTTGCGGTCGCTCATGTACATCTGAACCAACTTGAACAGTTCACAGGCATCCTTCTTGAGAGCCTTGTCCGATATCACTAGCATCGGCTTGCGGATAGGATCCTAAATAATCAAACATTAGGATTAGACGCGAGTGGCACTAGCTAAGAGTCAGATCTAACAATAACGTCACCAAGTCATGCTCGCCATAGGAGAACGTTATTATGACCCTGGCGTGACGTCAAAACATTTAAAGTTCATTGTAACATTTGTGAATGTATACTACACACATGAAATAAAACAAAATTAACTATGTTTGTGAAATTGACTATAAGACCTTTAAAATATGAACCATGGTAAATTTGGTTGTTTTAAGGAGGGAATTTAATGATAAAAATATTGCGATACTAAACAAACGAAAATGTTCCTCAGTCTAGTAAATGTATTTCTCTCAACCAAAAACATTGTTTTAAAAAAATTAAAACAATGTTTCGATATATATTTCCTCCTACCTTTGTGGTTTGTTTTGAATTTATAAATAGTAGCTGTATTTTTTATATATGTTCCACTATATCACAATAAGTGATGATTTGTTACCACTTTATTTACCACAAATCAGGGTCTCAGAAGCTGTAGTTGTATCAGATAACAAACAGAACGATATGTAAAACTAGACCCCCAAGTAGTGGTAGTAGTAGAGCACTGAACTGGTGGCTCCGTCTATCAGCTTCGATGTGAAGTATTTGCTCCGGCTAAAAGTTCCGTGGTTCATTGACAGATAGCATTACAATCAGCCGGGGAACTTTCGTACAAACAAAGACGTTTCGCACCAGGGGGAGAGGAACCCTTTTATTGTAATTATTATATTAAAAGAGCGGTGTCCTTTTTTATGAGTTTGTTACTACCCCAACTACACGAGTCTAAATAATTCCTTTTTCCAATGGTTTATTATTGTTATTTGAAGACAAGGCCTTCATAATTGTACTAGAGATACTTTTTTGATATTCTCACGAATTTTGAATCTCTCGAATACCGGAGGATTCAAGGAATTCTAGGATTAAAGTGTCCCAACTCTAGTTATTATGGGTAATTTATTTGTGATGTTCAGCCCATCCGCCCTGAAAGGGAGAAGTCTTACCTTGAAAGACATTAAGGCAGCTCTATCTTATACGCTACACCATAGTGGAACCAAGGAAGGTAAGCTCGCTACACCATAGTGGAAACAAGGAAGGTAAGCTCGCTACACGTATAGTGGAAACAAGGAAGGTAAGCTCGCTACACCATAGTGGAAACAAGGAAGGTAAGCTCGCTACACCATAGTGGAAACAAGGAAGGTAAGCTCGCTACCTTACAGGGTAAACAAAGGGTACATCACAGCACAAAATGACAAGAACTGAACAAAGATGAGCATTTCAGCTTCTAACAATTTGTTTGGTGAGGCTTCGTTAATTGTCTAACAGGAATTTAACTTTTGAACCTGTTAACGCTTCCAAATATTCCAAGTGAAGTAATAACTAGATACAACCTACCTTCGACCAGGATAGCATGTCCCTCACAGAGAACTTCTTACGGAAGATTCCCTTTTTGTGAATATTCAGGTTGTCCTGTGCATATTTCTCGATATCACTCTCCGAGGGAAGTTTCTTCTCTACACTTAGCACCAAGCACGGAGCCTGGAACAGCCGGAACACAACAGCGCACTAACAGGGATGTGATAATAGACTACGACCCAAACAAACGAGTTGGTGGGTTCTTGGTACCAATACAAGGAATCAAGTTATCCGGGGAAGAGTGGGTAGGGAGGGGTACTTGAGATTAGATGGTAATGAACTGATCAAAGGCTGGGAACAGTTGATGATGACAGTTATATTGGCGGAGAGGCTATCAGAAGGTTCGTCAGGCTTCAAAGTTGACAGTAAGTTATTTGTACTCCTAAAGTCTAATATTAACAATGATTTTGGAGGGGACAAAAATCCTTTTAATTTAAACTCCTGTGTGTAGCGGACATTTTGCTTTCAAGAAAATACTAGTGTTCAACTTGTAAGGTTGGTCTACAATAACGAGCTCTCGCGTCAAAATGGTGTCAAACATCGTAAGTCAGGAACCAGTGACCATGGGTTACCTCTGTGTGCTCCAGGATCGGGGAGTACAACATGGGCGGGGGTGGGGCCTCTTTCTTCCTCTTGAGTGAAGCATGTTGCGTCTCCAGGGGCAGCGTCTGGACACAGCAGCCTGACAACAACTGACACTTTAATACCACATTTTAAACTCTTAGAAAGTATCAAGTGATTTAGTTAGGAACAGGATATTTAAAATTCAAAAAATGGAAAATTCTTTTCCCGAATTTTAAATTTAAATTTAAAAAAATAATTGATTTTCAAATTTTGAATGTATTTGTTTTAGAGCTTTAAAATTGCTTAAATTGTTATTTTGGTCCCAACAGGGCTAAACACAGACCTATGTCCCGAGTTTTATGTGAAGCCCAATTTCAAACATTTGAACAATTATTTTTTGTGTTAAACGTTGATAACAATCGCTTCGGTGGCCACATGGTCTAAGGCGCTACTCTCGCAATAAACTAGACTGCCAATGACGGGGAGATCAAGGTTTGGTCCCAGTCAGATGTATTGAAGGGAGTTTTTACTAAAATGTTTCCCACTCTGTCTCCGTGCAAATGTAGGTATATCCCCTCTAAATTCAACCTTTCTCACCCCTAACCCACTAGTGTCAATATTACATAAGCATATAACCCAAATGGGTAGTAAGATAAAAAAAAATTGATAACATTTACCAACGAACACCCCCGACTAACGATTCTTCTTTATAACGGACAGTTTACATTTCCCTGGCCAAATAACACGGGCTCTTGTTGTGAAATAACTTCTCAATAACAGAAACGGCCCCGCCTCGGTGGCGTGGTTGGCTGACGCGCTTGTCGTGTTGAGCTCGACTGCTGAGGACGGGGAGATCGAGGTTCGAATCTCGGTCGGGTGAACTGGTGGTGGTTTTTCCTAAATGGTTTTCCACTCTCCCTACACGCAAATGCGGGTTCACTTCCTCTAATTCAACCTTCCCAATTCCTAATCCACTAGCATAATTAGTACTTAAAGCGTATAACCCGAACGGGTAGTAAGACGCGGTGCTAAATAATAATAATAATAATAATAATAATAATAATAATAATAATAATAATAATAATAATAATAATAACAACAACAACAGAAACGAACACTGCTATAGATGCATATCTCACGTGAGTTGTATTAAGATCTCGTGACTAACAGAGTGATATTCTAACCAAGAGTATGACTATAGTTCCAGAACGACGTTGTACCCACCTGTCTGAAGAACCGCATCTTTCTGAGACTGGTGGACATTCGCTGAACCTCCCGATGCTACACTAGGCGCGTAATATCCCAATCCATCAACAGAGTCGTCATTATTGTGGCAATCTGCAGCAAAACCCACCACTTTAAAACAGTTATACATGAATTGAACCTGGGATCTTATGTGACTGTGGTAATAAAACTGTTTCTGCTGTTAATATAGCTCATTTGTTGATGTTCTCAGGAGTGAGATGTGTACCTGTGTGGTACTGGGATCGTATCCTGTGAAACTGTGTGAAGCTGTCTCGATGTTGCTCTTCCTCCAGATAGTTGCTGTCATCAAGGTACTCCTGGGAGCTAGAATCTTCTTGATTTGACATCCCTTCATCGTCAGCGAATTCATCGCTGTCATCCTCCTCTTGTCCTCGCGAGTGATCCTCGTCCTCTGAATGTAGCGAGTCTGCCTCCTCGTTCAGGGGATCCCCGAACTTGTAGCAGCCTAAGAACAATAGTACAAGGGTGATTCCTCCAGAAGTTATCTACTACAACAGTGATCCCTCCAGAAGTTATCTACAACAACAGTGATCCCTCCAGAAGTTATCTACAACAACAGTGATCCCTCCAGAAGTTATCTACTACAACAGTGGTCCCTCTCAGAAGTTATCTACTACAACAGTGATCCCTCCAGAAGTTATCTACTACAACAGTGATCCCTCCAGAAGTTATCTACTACAACAGTGGTCCCTCCAGAAGTTATCTACTACAACAGCGATTTGTACTCTCTCTTCTAAGACATGTTTTACTCACGGATGTAAGTTAACTTAAGGTCGAAGTGCGCATCAGTTACCCGAAAGTTTGGCTTGTTCCAGGATGTATTGCTGCAGGGGCAATAAGTGGGCGTGTATCTGTGGATCCAGATTGTACGGATAATCCATGTTACTGTACAGGGGTGTATTATTGTCCAAAGTCTGCCTACAGACCTCAGAGTTGTCGTTGTAGCTGAAGTTGGTCTGAAACAAATCATTAACGTTTTATCTGTTTAGCGCAATAAATATGAATTCATTTTACAACAGTGTTTTTTTGTGAATATCTTGCACCATTAATACACACCTTTATGTAAATGGTTAACAGAAATGTATAAATTATAAAAAATAATGGTTATCCTTGTGAAAAATTTACAAAATAATTATACAAATACAATGTAAGCAAGACTAGAGGGGCAGGGATTGGGTGTTAGCTATCTTTACTTATAAAGGGGGTAGAGGGTCTAAAAAAAGGTGCTTATATGATACTTCAATGCCCCCTTACTCTAAATTATTATAATTATTATTATTATCACCGCGTCTTACTACCCGTTCGGGTTGTACGCACTCACGCTAATGTGTAATGGTAGGGTGATTGTGAGATGAAATGGAGGACCTACAGTTTAACGTGGGATCCGAACCACGGTGGAGGCCTGGCATTCCCCACATTCACAAGATGTCTTGTCAGAGGTGAAGGAAGGGTTTGGTAATCAGGTAAATCTGTGCCGGGACCGAGGATTGAACCCCGCCCGCCAGCATAGAAGTCTGACACCTTACCCCTAGACCGCAAGGTCACCTACTCTAAATTCTACTTTCCTCATTCCTAAAACATTAACATAATGAGTACATTTATATATATATATTATCAATAGCACAAAGAGGTAGGCACTAAAAAATATGTAATACAGCTTTTTTATGTGATTTTAGAGGCCCAAGTGATGTAAATAAACAAACTATGTTTTGAAGTCTAAAACAACTAATAAAATCTATCCAAACTTTGAGAATATCTCATATAACTGATTCAGGTGATGAGACCCCCCTAACGTAACCTGAGGTAACTAACCGTGTCCTTGGGGGGCACAGTCAGGGGAAGACTTGGTTTAGTGTCCCCAGAGATGAGTTTGTCAAACAGAAGCGAGGTGTTGGGGGGCGGCCCGATCGAAGAAAGCAGGTTTGGTCGGTTGTGGGGCAGAGCAGTGGGCGACGTGGACGATGTAGAGGGACTAGAAGAGGGCTCCTCGCTGGAACAATTGTGCTCCTCATTGTTGACCAGGGTCTTGCTCGAGGGCGGGGGCAGAACTTGATCCGTATTCCCCCTGCAGCTCCCGCACTTGTGATTGGCTGGTCTTGTGTGTTACCTGCTGACAGGTGTTACACACGTGATTGGTTGGCTTGTGTGATACCTGCTGACAGGTGTTACACACGTGATTGGTTGGTTTGTGTGATACCTGCTGACAGGTGTTACACACGTGATTGGTTGGCTTGTGTGCTACCTGCTGACAGGTGTTACACACGTGATTGGTTGGCTTGTGTGTTACCTGCTGACAGGTGTTACACACGTGATTTGCAACAATCCTTATAGATAGTAGAACGTTCATATGTTATCAATGGCGATGTTTACCTGGGCCACTTCCCTCCCTCTGGACTCAACCTTCGTCTTCCTGTGGGTGAGCAAAGAAGCTCCCACATGCTGCTCGTTGGAAGTTACGGGAGAGTTTGGGTATTTCCTGCGACTCTGGGGGGTACACTCCACGGATCTGAGCCCAGAGTTGCTCGGGCCGACAAAATACTTCTCGTGCATGGAATCTTCTTCGTCCTGGAAACAATGTCTGATGTTACTCACGCCAGAGATGCAAGAACGGCCCAAGTACAAGTAACATAGAAGACGCGTGGGGATGATCGAGCGGCTCAATTCCAAGACATGACTCGGTAAAGTCGGTCTCAGAGAAGTGACGCGGAAATCTGGTGTCGAGCAGGCTTCGTCTTGGTTCATACTTGGATGATATTTCCACCAGATGGTGCAGAGGTGTGCATGAACTATCGAGACAACAGGTATTTTAACAATTGTTTTGTTTCTTCAACAGAATACGGTGGGCCTAGATTATCTAGATATTGATTCACCAACTACTCAACTAATTTCCACCGTTCTGATATAATAGCTATACAAACGAAAGGCCTATGAACTTATATTCTGGTCAAACCACACTCACCTTTAAGAGATTACAGGTAAAACTAAAATTCCTTGTTATTTCTTCGCATGCTTTTTCCTCGCTGCCACTTGGGGGTTTGTATGTATTTTTTTATATATATATTTTTAAAGTGTATGATTTTTGATCTTTTCCAATAAAAAGATTCACTCCTCCCCACTGAAAACCACGTTTGTTCAACTTTTCTGCCATTTTAACAAATCTTTGAACATTTATAATCAGTTTTGTTAACTTAATGAGCAAAATCACCTCCGTAGAAGGCAGTGGATGTTGTTTCCCCCCCGGGGTGGTGTAGCCCTGCGGGAGAGTTGCTCATGTGACTTGCCAGCAAGACGTTCTAGCGAGGCATCTGATAGACTTTCCTTCGACTTGACTTGTGCTTGACTGGCACTTGGGCCGCGCTTAGCATCGTTCCTGGGTACCACCCATAGCCACTTACAGATACAGGGCTTTCGTAGAACTTACATCATACAGTTCCCAGACTTTTTCAGGTTTTCACAGCCAGAAACACACATTTAGCAAGAAGAGACACACACACACACAAAACCCTCTTTTTCGAGTAAAAGAAGACGGAGAATAGAAGAGCTAACTAGATTCCTCGTCTCGGTTTTGTCTGGTGATTATATTCCGGGGCAGTTGTCTGAAACAATTTGTCTCTTTCTATCCCAAGGTAAGAGTGGTACCTGGTAGTCATGGTAACGGTCCTGGCGCTGCATGAAGCTGTAGCTACGCGCCAACGGGGCGCCGAGGGGCGGAGGGTGAGAAGACGGGAAACGGTTATCTTGTCCGGCGAAGCCGCTTTCACTCTCTGCGACATCGAAGCTCCTCTGTTTGGCGAGCAGTAAGGAGATGGTCCGCTGGGGGTTCCCCGGGATTGAGAGACTGTACTTGTCGAGACTGGACCTATGGACCTACATTTCGACAAGGGACAAACATTTGTTGTTGTTTTTTTGGTCAACAAGTCTTACTACCCATCCGGGCTATACCCACATGCACTAGAGATGAATTAGTGTGGTTGTGGAAAAACACCTTCATAGGCCTGACCGAGACTTGAACCATGATCTCCCTTTTCTCTCTTTAAAGCACTTTAAGGAAAACCACCTTTTGCTTTTTGGGGTACTTTGTTAGACATGGATGAAGGTAGAGGAAAGATGAGTGTGTTGAACACAATTTGGTTTTCACAATAATAATAATAATAATAATAATAATAATAATAATAATAATAATAATAATATTTAGCACCACGTCTTACTAACCGTTCGGGTTATACACTTTTTAGTACTAATTACTCTAATGGATTAGGAATTGGGAAGGTTGAATTAGAGGAAGTGAACCCGAATTTGCGTGGG
>CABFVX010005172.1:8636-19108 GCA_902151425.1 Timema shepardi | reverse complement strand
ATGACAGTACAATATTCTAGAGAGGTGTGGCCATGACAGTACAATATTCTAGAGAGGTGTGGCCATGACAGTACAATATTCTAGAGAGGTGTGGCCATGACAGTACAATATTCTAGAGAGGTACGGTGTTACCTGAGAGTGGGCAGCCCGACTGTACCAAGATCCGCTCCCATGACTGCCCCTTCTGCCCCTGTGTCTCCCATCCTCCTCGACAGGCCCGTGGTGACGATGGTGATGATGGTGATGATGGTGAGAACGACGGCTGGACCTCGGAGACTCTGCTGGTGAAGTTTGAGTTTCAGATGTTGCGTGAGTCATGACTTGTCTGGCGGAGCTCGTCTTGCTTGAGGAGTGCTAACATCACAGACAAACAATCACCACCTTCTCAAGTTTCATAAACTACATTTTGGTGGATTAAACTTTGAAATTTCGGCTAGAAAACCATTAATTTTGCTTCGATATTTCTAAAAAGAATATAGATATTTCACCATAAAATGGTTATATAGCATTAAAAAAAAGATAAATGCCCCGATAAAAAATCAAAAATTCTTTCTAACTATGTGGGGTACAGCCCTTTTCGTAGTTTGACCCCAACTATTCTCATTTAGTTACCCTTGTGAGGTAGGTAGAGTTTAGAAGAAATGAGTATTTTAAACTAACCTTCAAGTTTCTCAAACAAAGATATTTTTTTCTCTCTACATTTAGAGAAGTCACCAGTGTAGAGCTATGTGAGTGTACATTGTCTACCTGAGGGAGATGTTCGGGTTGAGAGGGCTTGCTACTGTGAACGCTACGTCCTGGCGTCTGAGTCGACACAGACTCCTTCTTCTTGTCCAGCACTGGCTCGGTGTTGTGTTTCAGAGTCTGCACAGGAAGTAACACATACAACATGAGTTGACCCTTACGCTCTCTAACCCCTCCCCTACTAACAAGCTGTGCACACACCTGTAGCTTAGCCAGGAAGTAACACATACAACATGAGTTGACCCTTACGCTCTCTAACCCCTCCCCTACTAGCAAGCTGTGCACACACCTGTAGCTTAGCCAGGGGGATGATGTCGCAGTTCTGCGGCCGGTGCCAGACTGTCTTCTGGGAGGTAGCGTTGTAGTAGTAGAACCTCGACGTGTTCTGATCAAACAACTCCCACCATTGGTTGTTGTCCGTCTTCTTGCTGTCGACAAACATCGCCCCACCGTCTTACTAGTCTGACCCTGATGAAGAGTTTAGGGGAGATGTACCTGCATTTGCATCGAGTTAAAGTGGGAAACCACCTATCCTCGAGTCCTTGGACGGGCATTCGAGCCCTGACATCCTTGCCGGTGGAAAAACAGAGTGGATGTATCCGAGATTTACCTTGTGTTCCCACCAATTAGGGCTGCGTTTCGTAGATTTACAACACACACAATCCTCAGAATAGAACACGGTCTTCAAAATATTTAATTTAGGACAAAGTTAACGATGTCGGACCATAATAATTTGAACAATATACGTTGAAAAAAGGAATGTTCCCTTTAGCCAAAAGGTATTTTACTAATGCAATAAATTAACAAAAACAGCGCAAGAATGATTTAATGAAAAATAATTATTCTATAGGAATTCTATAAATGATCATTTCTCCAACATTTTTGATTTAGGTGAAATGTTCTTGGTATGAGTTAATTACCCCGCCTTCCTAATATTATAAATAACATTTTAGAGATGTCCTGTTATACTGGAATATACTCGAGCTGTGACATACACTGTTACTCCAGGCGGAGGGTCCCAGACGCATTCTCCAGTCGTCAGGTTGGCATACATGTGTTCCTTGGTCCTGGGTTCGATGATCTCCACCCAGTCCATCCTGCAACAGAGCCAAGATACACGACTCGTTGGAGAGAACAACAAACGAATGGTTGGGGTGAAGGGGGAGAGGGAAGAAATTAGCCAATACCGGGTCGTTTGAAGGACTTGGCCCCTATCCCCTCTGTCTCCATAACGTTTTAAAAAGGGGTACACCTTTAATAATAATAATATTTAGCACCGCGTCTTACTACCCGTTCGGGTTATACGCTTTAAGTACTAATTACACTAATGGATTGGGAATTGGGAAGTGAACCCACATTTGCGTAGAGGGAGAGTGGAAAACCATTTAGGAAACACCACCCCCAGTTCACCCGACCGAGATTCGAACCTCGATCTCCCTGTCCTCAGCAGTCAAGCTCAACACGACAAGCGCGTTAGCCAACTACGCCACCGAGGCGGGTTACACCTAGAAGCTACATGGATTGGTTCTCATTTGGAACTTTTTTTTTTAATTAGAATTCTCTTCAAGCTATTTATATGATCCTCCCCCTATAATCTTTGATATTTGGCTGCCATTAGAGTCTATTTAGAGTGGTCCTTGCCTGGATATTTTATTGAAAATTGGATGTCTCTTTTAAGGCTAAAAGGGAAATACATTTAGAGGGGATCAAACTTATTCCAAAAGAGGGCAAACTATTTCTAATAGATGGAAATGGCTGACCTGCCACCCCCACTCCCCCCTCCCCCAGCCCTACCCAGTTTTGCTGCCATCGACTCATTCTCTTGGTCAAGAACACAACTTTTATTAGGATTTCCTCCTTTTTATTATTATTATTATTATTATTATTAGCACCGCGTCTTACTACCCGTTCGGGTTATACGCATCCTCCTTTTTAAAGTGCTTGGTTTACCCTTTGTTGCTAGTAAAATGGACAGTGAAGTTATCTTCGATTAATCGAGACCTGCCTCGGTGGCGGAGTTGGCTAACGCGCTTGTCGTGTTGAGCTCGACCGCTGAGGACGGGGAGATCGAGGTTTGAATCTCGGTCGGGTGAACTGGGGTGGTTTTTCCTAAATGGTTTTCCACTCTCCCTCCACGTCCACTCTCCCTCCACGCAAATGCGGGTTCACTTCTTCTAATTCAACCTTCCCAATTCCTAATCCATTTGAGTAATTAGTACTTAAAGCGTATAACCCGAAAGGGTAGTAAGACACAGTGCTTATTATTATTATTATTGATTAATCGAGCCTAAAAAATCACACAAACTTAATTATGATCCTACCATAGACGTTGACTAATATCATCTAACATAATTATCTGGGCCCACTGCCGAGATCACAATCAACTTGAAGTTCACTTAACTAGTGCGTGATCAGGATTCACTCAACTTTTAACTTAATTCATGCAAAAATTGTTCACTGAAATGGAACCCAAACATTTAGGTCTGATTAGGGTACAAGTTCTTTCAATATAAGCTATTGGATATTCTAGGTTTCAGTTTTTACAAGACGCAGACGAACTATACGCATTCCACCAACAAATAAAGTTCTAAGTAGCCCTATGGAAATGGTCGACTAGAACTTGCTTGTGGTACTCTTCACTTAACATTCACATAACGTAAAAAGTTCTCTTCTTGACACACTTTAAGTTAAGTGAACATTTAAGTTAACTAAATCGTGACCACTTCAATTTAAAAACATGAGAACATTTACGTTACATGAACACCTAGTGTATGTTAAGTTGATTGTAATTCCGACATAGACATAGGCTAATATACCTGAAAACTGGGTCTAATAGATAAATCGAGAGAGAAAAAAAAGTAGCTTCATTAAACATGATCTAGCCATTGACGTAGGATAATATAATAAACTGGGGCTAAAATGTATCTTCTCTAAAGACGTAGGATACTGTAATAAGCTGGGTCTAATAAAGATGCAAACAAATGTAGCTTCTCTAAACGTAGAACTAGTTTAAAAAGCCAAATAAACTAAGCAGGCATTCCTTATTTATATTTGAAAGAAAGAAATTTGGTATAAGCCCACTTTACTATCGATTTTGGTCTCCGTCTAGCTTTTGTACTTGTGAAAGGAGAAGATGCATATAAGCAAATATAAATACCTTCCTGATGTCATTTTAACAATGAGAAATTGGCAAAAACTCTCTAGTTATCACATTTTTGTCACATAATTTTCACGCTACAATTAATCTTCCAACTTTAGGTAGACATTTTTTTATTTAACCATCCAATTCAAGAAAGGTTAAAAACAATTAAATTCATTCATAGTGTCGCTTGAAAGTTTAGTTTCTTGGTTTAAATTTCTAACGAGTATTTACATATATTATATGAATAATAAAACCGCAATGACTGATTTGTTAAAATTAATTTCAATCATTTGAAGTGAATGTGTAGTTCATGAAAGAAATTGATCTAATGGAACGATTCTTTCATCAGAACTAGTTGAACCTAAGATGAACTAGTTCATATTATCAAACGTTATCGAGCTCTAGTTCAAAAGGGGCGTGATACTTTATTTCTAAGAAGGCATTCATCAAGAAATTGAAATGGATTTCTTCAACCCTAGTTAGCAATTAGCAAATCAAGTTAAATTTAGGTTTGGGAAGGGGGAGCTTAACGTCGGAGACTAAGAAAGTTTATGAATAAATTATTCTATAAGTTATTTGGAGTATTTCCTTTTGGTTATATTATGACAGAAAATTCAAATAATAGGCGCTGTAAATTATTCGAGAATTTCCATTGAATATTTCCAAAACGAAGGTATGTCGAAACCAATGTCGCACCCTTTCTTCCCCCAAGAACCCAAATGATTTTGATCAAAACTTAAAATAGGACTACGTCAAGTTGAACTATAAAATTGAGCATCACTGGGAATATGTTGAATGCACATTTTTAAGTTTAATAAACAATTTCAATAATTTGTCAGCAAAGTATTGCTCCAAACAACTTCTTGCATCCAAATTTTTGACATTTTACCTGGTGCTCCTAAGAAATTTAATTTTGGTGTTATACAGCCTTGATTGTTTTCCGCCCCCACCTTCTACCCCAAATATTATTATTATTATTAGCACCGCGTCTTACTACCCGTTCAGGTTATACGCACTTATGCTAATGTGTGATGGTAGAGTGATTGTGATATGAAATGGAGGACCTACAGTTTAACGTGGGATCCGAACCACGGTGGAGGCCTAGCATTCCACACATTCACAAGATGTCTTGTCAGAGGTGAAGGAAGGGTTTGGTAATCAGATAAATCTGTGCCGGGACCGAGGATTGAACCCCGGCCGCCAGCACAGAAGTCCGACACCTTACCCCTAGACCGCCATGTCACCTACCCCAAATAAATTGCTGAAAGGATGACCCGACCACCGCGAAGTGGGGGCAGGATGTTACGTTCTTCTGACGACTCTGTCTATAGTCAGGTTTGAATAGTTTTTGTTTTGTAATCTCAGAAAGACTTACCCCTTCCACAGTTCTCACCAGCCTCTTTCCTCGTCAATCTTAGCTTTGTTGCCTGACGAGCGTCAGAACGGTGACAACTAGTCATTTTATTGCACCACAGTTTTGATATTGTTGATACAGCAAATACGGTAGTGTTTGTTTGTCCACTTTTGGGGGACCCTCTTCGGTGGCCGCATGGTCTGAGGCGTCACACTCGCAAGAGACTATAGACTGCTGATGACGAGATCGGAATTTGAATCCCGGTTGGGTTAAAAGAAGGTATTTTTTACTACGTGTTTTGCCAGTCTTCCTCTACACTTTGTCCAAATTCAACCCTACTCATTTCCAACACATTAGAGTAACAGTACATATAGATATAGCCCGAACGACAAAAGGGGGAAAAAAAATCTTTTGGGGGCGGGGTAAGGGATCTGAACTCACAAGAGGGTTTTCGCCAAGCTCTAGTGGTAGAAACCAAGGGGAGTTATTACCCCTCAAAATGGCCCATGGTTTCACGGCCCTTGCCAAAAAAACGGAGACAATGGTTTTGTTTTCTTAACAAGTGATATTTTCAACGAGATCAGCCAGACTTTCACTCAGTTAAATAAACCTCTCTGATCAAATTAAGAATAATTAATTCCCTCGGTGAAGCGTCCGGTTCCCACACCCTATTAGTGCGTGATATTCTCCCCAACTCATTGATCTAGAGGTTCAGGCCCCCACAGATGATAGCTTAAATAATCCAACTGCCTTGTTTCGTTAAGAAGGGCGTGTTTGGAGGAGTGGAGAAGGCGCAGATGGCACCAACAGCATTCACTTTGTTAGGAAGGGCGTGTTGGAGGAGTGGAGAAGGCGCAGATGGTAGCATCGATGGCACCAACAGCATTTACATCAGTTTGAAAGATTCATCAATTCATCAGTGAACGTGATGCTTCTAAGAGCCAAGGATCTTTCAACCTCGTTAAGAGGCGTTTGACTCAACGTCTTAAAAATACCTCCACCATCATCATCAGCAGGGACTGCAGAAATTAATGTAACAGTTTCAAGTTCAACTTATCTGCTGTAGATCTGCAATTTTATAGCGTATATTCTTCTGAGTTAATTCTAATCCTGTTCGGATTACACTCGTTCATTTGTTATTGTGTTAGTTAATAGGGGAGTACCCGCTTCGGTGGCCGAGTGGACCTACGCGCTACTCTTGCAGTGGACTAGACTGCTGATGAGGGGAAGATCTAGGTTCGAATCTTGGGCAGGTGTACTGACGGTTTAAAAAAACATATTTTCCACTTTATCTCCACACAAATGCGGGTACACTTCCTATATATATATATTTATAGAGAGAGAGAGAGAAAGAGCCTTCAACCCTAAGATCCTCAGCGTAGTTAGTACATTAGTGTATAACCCAAAAGGGTAGTAAGATGCAGTGTTAAAAGAAAGAAAAGAATGTTAGTCTTTTGAATACATTAGTCAACGTTTCGGCCGGACCATTTGACTAATGTATTATTATATTATTACCGTTTTCTTGGTGTTGGCGATATTATTGTCCGACTTATATTTTATCAACGCTACTGGGGCTATCACTCTTTTTGAATTGACCGATTAAATCAGCACACAACTTATAAACTAACTTAAAACTAGAACAGAGAAAATATCCTCCTCCCTGGAAGTTAGTTCATCACTGTTAAAGAAAGAATCCACATTTCATCAGTGATACACGCATGCTTCCAACCTATGGAGGCATCCTAGTTAATTATTGGGGCTACATTTTTACTTGCAAAGTTCAAGAAATAAACTAGGAGAGATAATTACAATGTCCATTTTTAGATTTTTTATATATTTAGCACCGCGTCTTACTACCTGTTCGGGTTATATGCTTTAAGTACCAATTACTCTAATGGATTAGGAATTGGAAAGGTTGAATTAGAGGAAGTGAACCCGCATTTGCGTGGAGGGAGAGTGGAAAACCATTTAGGAAAAACTACCCCCAGTTCACCCGACCGAGATTCGAACCTCGATCTCCCCGTCCTCAGCAGTCGAGCTCAACACGACAAGCGCGTTAGCCAACTACGACACCGAGGCGGGTGATTTTTTGTAATGTATGTAAGAACTAAAGAACGTGACTTTCATTGGTTGCTGGTTTGAAAGTATCCAATGAGATTGCTCCATCCTTATTGGCTGTTCTTGGTCATGGTAATCAAGATCAATGCGGATAATGCTCAAGTCTAATTATTCTAACTATTTTACCAGGGTTTACACACCAAATTTTCTTAGGGTGAATTTAGACCTCGATTTATAGGTTCGTGTGTCCAAACACGAACGTTGGTAGCAAACCCAAAGAAAACGTCTAATCTATGGCAGAGCCATCCAATCATCTTTCAACCGAAGGAAAAAAGCAACCATTTTACCAGAGGAATTAACAATACTTTTTATCTTCGACTATTTTCGTGACTTGCTGCTTAAGTAAACACCTCTTCGTTCCGTTGCACTAATATCTGCTTCGGTGGCTGCATGGTCTAAGGCGTTACTCTCGCAGTAGGATAAGATGTATCGAGTGTGGTTTTTCCAGTCTCCCTCTACACAAATGCGGGTACACTTCCTCTAAATATAACTTTCCTAACACCAGAGACATTAGCGTATGATCCGAACAAGTGGTGAGACAAGACTAAAAAATGAATGATGGGGGAAAAAAAGATAACTTTCAATGCATACAAGTTTGACTTTTTTTTACAAATTGTTAAAAAATTGACCAGGGTGACCTGGTGGTCTAGGGGTAAGGTGTCGGACTTCTGTGCTGGGGTCCGGGGTTCAATCCTCGGTCCCGGCAAAGATCTATCTGATTACCAAACCCTTCCTTCACCTCTGACAAGACATCTTGTGAATTAAGACGCGGTGCTAATAATAATAATAATAATAATAATAATAATAATAATAATAATAATAATAATAATAATAATAATAATGTTAAAAATGTTCAATATTTGAACTGAAACCTAGGGCCGAATGCAAGAACTTGACTAAGTGAATGCTTTGTGGACACCAGCGTGGGGTAGATTAAAAGGTGGTGCTATAGTTTGCTATGGACTACCTTACAAGCTTCACCATAGTGGAATATGCAAAGGTAAGCTTACTATCTTCCGGGTAAACGGAGGATACATTCACATCTAATAATAATAATAATAATAATAATAATAATAATAATAATAGTAATATTTAGCACCGCGTCTTACTACCCGTTCGGGTTATATGCTTTAAGTACTAATTACTCTAATGGATTAGGAGTTGGGAAGGTTGAATTAGAGGAAGTGAACCCTCATTTGCGCGAAAGGAGAGTGGAAAACCATTTATGAAAAACCACCCCCAGTTCACCCGACCGAGATTCGAACCTCGATCTCCCCCGTCCTCAGCAGTCGAACTCAACACGACAAGCGCGTTAGCCAACTACGCCACCGAGGCGGGTCGATCACATATAAAAGGTAAGGAATGGGATTAAGTATATCTACTTCAATTTTAATTTTATTTACTACTAAAATTATAACACTATCTTATAAAAGTATAGTAGTTTAAATTCTGTTCTTGATCTGAAGGGTGATTGTTTTCTCACGTTTTTAAACTTGTGATCAGGAGTTCCCGAGACCGGATGAGAAATAAGGAGTGGGATAAAATAAAAATTGTTTTGTTAATAAAATGTTTTTATTTCCAACTGTAATAGTGTTCACTTAATAAGACATCATACTCATAATTTTGGAATGCATTTTTCTTTTGTTTCTTTTTTCTTTTTTTCAAATTTGTGAAAGCCACATTTGTAATATACAAATAATGGTTACAATTAATTTTATGTACATCATTGTGATTCCTGGTTGTCTGAATATACAATCACCTCGTTACAATGGAATTACAATAATAATAATTATAATAATAATACTTTTGGAATGAGAAGGCCTTCTAAAGAATTTGCATTGGGAAATCTGATGGGTAGTAATGGGGGGGTAATTTGTCACACTCTCTAGTTTGTCTTTAGCTTCAATTATTGAATATATACACAAAGCGTAGCCGGAGAAATGTTTTCTGCATAAAAGTGTCTGAAATAATGTCACCTCACGGTAGTGTGTCGATTATCTGGGGTTAACGGGACCGAGGTGGACTCGAATGATACAGAACACTTAAGATTATAAACTAAACACTAGATTATCACAACTTTAAAAAAAAATCATGACAAATAAATAAGCTGCAGCAGTAACGCTCAGTGGGGGGAAATGACTTAACTAAGTTGAGCGCGCACAATATTTATGGACCCATACTATGTGGAAACACAATGACTCACTCCGATTCTAATTAAAAATGGCCGGACCAGTTAAATGATATAATTATTTCCAAGACAATTCTCACGAAACATAAGAACGAGTTCCCACCTCGGAGAATGGGGATTTATCGCGTACGGAGGAAAGTACTGGGAAGGTGGACACACACACAACATGGCTTCTACGACGAGAAGGAGAACACGGTTTACACTGCTACCGCTGGAAATAGAGGCAATGAAAGCGTCTTGAAGAAAATTGATAGTCCCCGCCCAATCCCTGGAGCTAGGATTCATTATATAGGATTTCATCAGGAGGAAGTGTGAAACTGTCCAACACAACTCCATAAATTATTATTAGCACCGCGTCTTACTACCCGTTCGGGTTATACGCACTTACGCTATGTGTAATGGTAGGGTGATTGTGAGATGAAAATGGAGGACCTACAGTTTAACGTGGGATCCGAACCACGGTGGAGGCCTGGCATTCCCCACATTCACAAGAGGTCTTGTCAGAGGTGAAGGAAGGGTTTGGTAATCAGATAAATCTGTGCCGGGACCGAGGATCGAACTCCGGCCGCCAGCATAGAAGTCTGACACCTTACCCCTAGACCGCCAGGTCACCAACTCCATAAAAAGAGGAAACACAAATGGGAGAAAAAGAAAATCGGCCAAGATAAATAGTTTTAACGATTTACAAATCTCGGCCATTGTTCCAATGAACATATCCGTTTGAATTGAAACAGAACCAAACATACGTATGAAGATGCCCCAATGCAAATTACTGTGATAGTCACAACAGAAATGGTGAGGCCTTTTTTTTATATTAAATACCACAACCCATTTGTTTTGTTTTGATGAAAAAACATTAGTTCAATAATTTAAATTATTTATTTTTTTAGACATTTCTATTTTAGAATTATCTTTTTTTTTTTTTT
>CABFVX010005171.1:37932-54148 GCA_902151425.1 Timema shepardi | reverse complement strand
GACGTCACCAAGACAGTCACTATAAGGGGCGTGGCTCAAAGTGACGGGTAATAAATCAGATAAAGCTGGCCACTTACTACTCTTGTTTATCCATAGTCCGACGTCTAATGTAAGTTATGGAGCTCCACAATGATCGCAACGAAACGAGAATTGGCTTGGCCGTAATCTTGATCACGACTGGTATACGATACGAGGTTCTGTTACAAATGTGGACCCTGCTTTAAATTTTAGACACGTTTTCCCTCCTCTGAAATCTCTAGAATTGCTAGCCCAGTGTTTGTCAAATTGGGCCCGTGGCGGGATATCAAGTGGTCTGCAGGATATCAGGGGGTTTCGTATTAATAATGAATTAGAGCATGACATATAATACAAAAATTTGAAATCCGGAGGATTAGATATGAAATATCCATCCTATGCTATGCAGTGAAAACCCCATTAGATCAAAACTATGATAGTCCAAAAATTACGGATAATCCGAATAAACGTTTCGGAAAATAGGGGGAGGGGGGAACTCATTTAAATGAAATATATTTTATTGGTTAGCAAGCTCAAAGTTCAAAGATAATCGTAAGAAACCTTTATATCTGATGATAAATTCTTGATATTTACATGTTGTAGTTAACACAATGTGTTTTCCTGTAACTAAATATAATTGCAGAGCATATTACGCGTTATACATCAATTAAATGAATTAAAATTTTATTAAACTCATTCAACTGTAATTTAAAATTCGTATAAATACTGTATTTATTTAGTCTCCCGCTTAATCCGAATTTTAGCTAATCTGAACAAGATTCTGTCCAAATTAGTTTGGATTAACAAGGTTTAAGTTTATTTATTTTCTCGGTATACACAAGTTAAATAGAAAAAGAAATATCTACCAGCCTGAATCCAAGAAATCTGAACAATTATTAAAATAAATAAATAGAATATTATAATATAATCAAAAAACTATTACTTAATAATATACTGTAATTATATTACATGTTTTTTAAAAAAAAAAATTTATTTAATAAATTAATCTTGGTCTTGTAGGCTATTTATAGAAGCAAAGTGGAACTGTCTAAATTTTAATGTGATTCCCGCATAACTTTCAGACACCNCCCGGTGGTCCACCAGGGTGCATAGCTTCCATTTGGTGGCCCCTCCATCAGCAAAACATTGAAAAACACTGCAGTCTAGCCCCACGGCCAAGGGTACTGGCGTGCCCTTGGCATGTCTGTCTGTGAAGGGACGGACAGGGGCGACCCTACTACCCGCCTCATCAGAAAGTGCACGCGCCTCGTAATACTGCAAGGAGGGTGGGAAGGATGATGGGAGTAATATCGATGATGTTTGGGTTCACCTCTCCTTCGCCCTTCGTCGATCCGGGTATACTCTGTTCCGGTACAAATATACACCGCTCGAGACTGGCTCGTATTGATTGTACGTCATGTCATGCAGAGATACAGTATGAATGTTTGGTGGAAATAAAATTATTGTTACTATGTATACAATTTTTATTCAATCCAAACAATTATTACTAAATATTTATCATCATTGGTATGTTGTTAAATCACTTGCTACCTCCATAGTGAGTATATATGTACACATTAAATGTTTATACACAACATTTAAATATGTGAGTGTGTGATTGTGTGTAATGTACATCACACATTAACATGATACAAATCTGAAATTATTTATTTACATGTCATGATAATAAACTAATTTAACAGCTTATCGCCTGCTTCGGTGGCCATATGGTCTAAGGCAGAGATGGGCAACATATTTTTCAAATACACTACATGTGTGGCGAATGAGAGGTGAAATTTGCCACCCTATGTAAAAATTTAGAAATTAGATTGATCGATCGAATATTTAAAACACACACACACACACTATTTGTACAAGTTTTTGCAAGACATGTACACTTTGACTAGGCGTACTCATTTACAACTGTCAGAGGCAAACAATGAAATGTTTAAATTGAAAATATAAGACAATTAATGTGAAATTTGACAATCCTTTTGTTACAAGCTACAACCAGCCAAGGTCATAGCCAGGGGGGGGGGGGGTTCAAACCCCCCATGAAATTTTATGAACAAAAAATATATATTGCTTTATTTATGGTTCAAACAATATCAAAATTAAGATACAAATAAGGGTGACCTGATGGTATAGGGGTAAGGTGTCAGACTTCTGGGTTGGAGGTCTGGGGTTCAGTCCCCGGTCCCGGCACAGATTTATCTGATTGCCAAACCCTTCCTTCACCTCTGACAAGACATATTGTGAATGTGGGGAATGCCAGGCCTCCACCGTGGTTCGGATTCCACGTTAAACTGTAGGTCCTCCATTTCATCTCACAACCACCCTACCATTACACATTAGCGTAAGTGCATATAACCCGGACGGGTAGTAAGACGTGGTGCTAATAATAAAACACAAATACAAACTAGGGGGCTGTATTACCATAAAAAAAACACTTCAGATAGCTTCTATAATTGTTTATTATTTAGATCTTTTCCTAGCTTCCAGCAATTGGGGGATATACCCACCCCCATGAAATTATTGGCTGGCTACGGCCTTGAAACCAGCACACTGTGAGAGATGACAAATCGAAATCCGTCACACTTTTATGGACAATTGACCTCTTGTGGTGACTGGCTTCAGGGTTGCTCACCTCAGGTCTAGCACGCTACTCTCGCAGTAGACTAGACTGCCGATGACGGGGAGATTGAGGTTAGAATCTTTGTCGGGTGTACTGAGGGTGGTTTTCCCTAAACGGTTATACATTCTACCTCCGCGCAAATGCGGGTACACTTCCTCTAAATATAGTATAACCTTCCCCATCCTTAACGTGTAAGCCAAACGGGTAGTAAGACACAGCGATAAAAAAATCTTATGCCCGGTCGGGTGTACTTAGGGTAAATTTCCTAAGTAGTTTTACTCTCTCCTTCCTAGCGAGTGTGGGTACACTTCCTCTAAGTTGAACCTTCATGATCCCTAACTCATTAGCGTGATTAGTACTTGTACGTATAACCTGAACAGGTAGTAAGACGCGGTTCTAAAAAATAAAGTAAGACACGGTGTGTGCCGTTTGTTTGCGGTACTGATTTACTTTTAGTTCCGAGATTTTGTGACGTCACCGCCAGACTGCTCTAGTGTTGTGTGGCGCAGCGCAACTTGGAAGGTCGGTCGGTGGTGGTACCTGGGAGCATGTGGTCCAGGGGTTGGGCACAGGTGCTAAAAAAATTGTATTGGATCAAATTGGCTGTCTCGCCCAGGGATCATCCATAAACTAAGTCACGCTTTTTCTTACTTTTTTTTTTTACATACCTCCCTCCATGTAACATTAGCCTATCCACCCCCCTCCCTCCAAACTGTGTTACATAACTTTTCACATCAAGATCAAATGTCATTATTTCATAGGGAAGTTTTTGTGACACTTAAGATAAGCGTCCACTAGCACGCATCAAATGTTTGTATCCCTTACATTATTTTTAATTAAAGTGCGTTCACCTATCTGCATCGTAAGCTTCGGACATCGGCAAAGCTGATAATAATTCCGGGAGACAAAATCAAGGGTCTGCCTACCATCTTTGTCGATGTATTGGGCCTCTCAAAATAGATGGCTTTGCTAACTTTATACAAGATACAACAACCCCATGGCTTCTTTGGTGCCGACTGACAGCTCACAGCTGACTTCTGACAGTCAACATTTAGGTATATACCTAAATGTTGACTGTCAGAAGTGAAAGCTGCTAAACAAATGTTTTTGCAGATCCCATGGTTCGGCGTAGGGATACATAATTTGGTCTGGTAGCTTTTCAAAGCCGCCAGAAGTCAGCTGTGAGCTGTCAGTCAGCACCAAAGAAGCCATGGGGCTACTGTAGTGAATTCCTGTCATCGGTTTGCCAGAATTACTGGGTTGTTCAAGAAAACACCTACGATATTCCAGAAATGTGTGCAGTGCATTCGTATTTGAATTAATACTAGAAATTTTCCGTAGTGACGATGGGGGACAAAGCGACAAAGTTTCTTCTTAATAACTACAGAATTTTTCCCATTATGACAGAATGAAGATTTGTGCAAAAGGTTTATCTGTGAAACCATTCTAAAATGCCTTTTCAATGCAGTTTTTATACAAATATCATGTAATATTTCAACAGAGTTCAGTATTAGGAACCTCTATTAACTATTTATCTCCATTATTGTTTAATCGGAAATGATCCTCGTGCGATAGTGTTGGTGTAAACGTACAATTTATAGCCAACTGTATCACAGCGTTGATTGGCATGTGATGCACGCTCTTAGTAATCTCGTACAGAAAAATCAGACCTACGTTTCCAGACTGACTAGCATAGTCACAGTGGTTCCCGAGCCCGACCGCGAACCACTCAGTTGAAAATTGAATAGAGTGCGGACCACTCTCCTCCCCCACCCCTATCCACGGTAAACAGCCTTCCTCTAGCCTAGGAACTTCAGGCACCTAGGTAAAAATATTATTATAGTATTACTAAAAATCACAAATTTTTAAAATACTTTTTTTTTATAAGAAAATATGTTTGAAAAACATGTTAGAATGTTAGATAAGTAAAAAATAAAATTAACTCACGGTATTTATTAAGATTTTCAGTGTGATTTTTGAGCTTGCATTTTTTTCACAAATTGAGAACTTCTTGGGGTCATACTCTTTCTCAAAGCTAATCTCATGTCATTGCTTGCGTCCAGCCGATTTCTTTGCTTGTATTTGATTAAAAATAAAATATAGAATCCCAGTTCACACAAAAAGGTGGTTGAATGACACCAACAGATACCGTAAGGCGGCTCGCCGAATATTTAGGTAAGATATCGTATTCTTACACCACAACTTCCATGTTTACACCAGATTCAAACGAGTCCCTGAAGCTACTATTGTTTTGAAGTTCGATCACCTCTTCTTGGATTTCATCAGGAAGGTCCTTGGGCTTGACACTGAAAGGATTTCGAATTAGTTTCTTAATGAATTCACTTTCATTTTTGCCATATTCTAGAAAATAACGCGTGAATTCGTCCTCGAGTATTTGTAAGTGACACAACACTTTATGTCGGACCTCATCTGTGACGGTAGCGAAGTTCTTATCGTCAACAAGGGCTTTCAACGTTGGAAATGCTGAATAATATTTCTCTTGAAATTTGTCAATCCACAGATAAATTTTGCACTGAAATTCGAGAAGTTTGTCTTCAAACACAAAAATGATGGCGACACCTTCCAACTTTTCATTTCAAGAAACCCTGTAGCTGCAAATTTAGGTGATTAAAATGGGAGGAAATATCTACGAGATAGGCCAGTTGTATCTCAAATTTTGCTTGTTTTTGGGTGAGCACTTTGACTCGCGGACCACCGATTGGGAACCACTGTCTAGTCAAAACAAGACAAAAACTGGAAGGTGAATCTCGAGGCCGAAACTGTCCAAGATTACAATACGTTCTTTATGGTTCATAAAATGTGAAGCGCATAAAGAAAGAGAAAAAGAGAGGGAATGTATTCATAGGGCTGTGGAAAATATTCAGTCGAATTTGTACACATGCCCCCCGCTATACTTAAATTCCTTATTCCTCTCATTAGTGTAATTTTTTTTACCAACCTGTCTTACTAACTGTTTGGATTACATGCCTATGTACTAATTACTCTAATGTGTTAAGGACGAGGAAGGTTTAATTTAGGAGAATTGTACCAGCATTTAAGGGGAGGGGGAGTGGAAAACCATTTAGGAAAAAATCACCCCTAAGTACACCTGACCGGGATTGAACCGTGATCTTTACATCATATGCAGTCTAGTCTATTGCAAGAGTGATACCTTAGACCATGCGCCCACCAAAGCGGAAATTAGTGTACATTTTTTACGTAACTCAAGATGGCCCGTCATATTGCCGAATTATTGTTTTTCAATAGTTTGTGCTCTATTTGTGTTAATTTGTGCCAGAAAAAATGAACATTTGTGCTCCAAAATTAGGCAATCTAAGAATTCATTTGATATGGTGGGACTACTTGAACTTTCCCGGTATCGTAGTCCGTAGAAAACTTGAGTTCAAGCTGGCCGACCTCATTAAAAAAAAAGTAAATAAAAAAGTAGTTTCTACCATTCGTTTGTGCTTCGTTTGTGCCCAAACATGAACATTTGTGTTCGAAACCGGGCCGTTTAGAGAACATTTAATGTGGTGGGCTAACTTGAGCTCAAGTTTTCTACGTGTTGGGCCGCTTTCATACGTGAGGAATCTTTGCCGTCGCCGTGAACGGCGCGCTGAAGTGGTCGAGATACATTGAGTCTAATGCATCTCTTCACACGCCATAGTGTTTAGTCTCTCTGTGGCCTCGGTCTACACGGTGGAGCAGCTTCAGTAGGCAGTTCCACAGTGTTCGTTGTATTGAGTAAACGCTATGGCTTCCAGAACTTTCGAAACCGATGTTGAGGCATTAATTGCGCTAGTGGAATTGAGTCAATTGCTTTGAGACGTAAGCCTAGAGGAGTACACATTTTGGAATGAGTCATTCAGCATGAAGGGAAGTTTGTGCTGGCTGAAATGAACCCAGAATTCGAGACGTTGGACGATAGTGTATGGAACGTGTTGTCAAACGTACCATCTGTGGTTCTATGAACGTCCAAAGGATTTACCAAACACGTTTGTGGTCTTAGCTAACGTTTTTTATTTTGTAAATATACAGTAACCACATGGCTTCTTTGGTGCTGACTGACACCTCACAGCTGACTTCTGACAGTCAACATTTAGGTATATACCTAAATTTTGACTGTCAGAAATGACAGCTGCTAAACACATGTTTTTGCAGATCATATGGTTTGGCGTAGGGATACATAATTTGGTCTGGTAACTTTTCAAAAACCGTCAGCTGTGAGCTGTCAGTCAGCACCAAAGAAGCCATGGGACTAATGTAGCAAATATACAGACAAAATCTTCTTCCTTTGGTCCATGTTAGTACAGTGGAGCATAACCAGAAAATGGAGGTGGCTGATTAGAGAGAATTCAACGAGGCACGGCACATCGTTGGGAAAGACGGCGTGCACCATTTGCATCACGGCGAGTGCCGTTTTTATTCACGGCGACGGTGAAAAACCATCACGTGTGAAAGCTCACAGGGGAAGATTCGTGCGGTCTATCTGATGCAAGTTAGTGGACGCTTACCTTAAAAAAAAAAAGACTCAGATTTAACAAAACTCAGAATTTGAAGATGTTTATAAGCAGGGCTCGGATTTTGATCACCTAAAAATTATAAAGAAAAATACCTATAAAATTACATTAAAATTATAAACAATGAATTTAAATTTTCAACAAAAAAAATGACCTGAAAATATTAACAAAGCGTTGTAAATAAAATACACATTTGCTTTACAAATGTAAGCTAAAAATTATCCTTGCAATGAAATTTTCAACATCTAAACTCTCGCTCTGTTTAATCTAATATTGATTTACAAATACCTGCTTGGGAAGTAATAGCTGCCCCTTCCCAAAGCAACCCTCTTCATCTTAGTTGTAGTTTCACCAGGAATATGTATTTTACAATCAAACAAGCAAAGAGGATACAAAATTCGTAGTCTACATCATCTTCACACTATGTGTGGCCAATATATGTTAGAAACATCTATACATTTATAAAATATCTATAGTATTAGAAAATAGATTTATTCAACAGAAATGCCTAAAAAATGCATAAAATTGACTCAATAATTCTTATAAATGACTCTAAAATGAATAAAACCAAGAAAATATGATCTAAAATTCAAAAATGACCTATTAAATACAATCAGAGAATCATGAATAGAGTTTATGTACTTATGAGCATTGTGTGTGTGATGAAGCAATAAAAAGATGACATGTCATCCGGGCCCTGTTTATAAGTATGTTTTTAAACGTTGAAAACATTATCAATAATATTATATTTAAACACTAAACCGTTTAAAATTTGTATTACGTAACACTGTGATGTGCCCACCTTCCCCCAATGCAACATCTTGTAGTTATTAGAGGCTCCCTCTCTCCCCCCTCCCTCCCCCTCAACAGCGTTACGTGGCTTATGGTTGACATACATACATACATACATACATACATACATACATACATACATACATACATACATACATACATACATACATACATACATACATACATTCATACATACATACATACATACATACATACATACATACATACATACATACATACATACATACATACATACATACATACATACATACATACATACATAAACACATTTGTCACAGTATGAAGGATTCTATCCCGGATTGTGACGGAGTGTACCACGTCCAACTTGCAGTACATGATGAGCTCTACACCGGATTTGGTACGGAGTGTACCACGTACAACTTGCAGTACATGGTGAGCTCTACACCGGACTGTAACGGAGTGTACCACGTCCAACTTTCAGTACATGGTGAGCTCTACACCGGATTGGGACGGGGTGTACCACGTCCAACTTGCAGTACATGGTGAGCTCTACACCGGATTGTGACGGAGTGTACCACATACAACTTGCAGTAAATAGTGAGCTCTACACCAGATTGTGACGGAGTGTACCACGTCCAACTTGCTGTACATCATGAGCTCTACAGCGGATTTGTGACGGAGTGTACCACGTCCAACTTGCAGTATATGATGAGCTCTACACCGGATTGTGACGGAGTGTACCACGTCCAACTTGCAGTACATCATGAGCTCTACACCGGATTGTGACGGAGTGTACCACGTCCAACTTGCAGTCCATGATGAGCTCTACACCGGATTTGGTACGGAGTGTACCACGTACAACTTGCAGTACATGGTGAGCTCTACACCGGACTGTAACGGAGTGTACCACGTCCAACTTTCAGTACATGGTGAGCTCTACACCGGATTGGGACGGGGTGTACCACGTCCAACTTGCAGTACATGGTGAGCTCTACACCGGATTGTGACGGAGTGTACCACATACAACTTGCAGTAAATAGTGAGCTCTACACCAGATTGTGACGGAGTGTACCACGTCCAACTTGCTGTACATCATGAGCTCTACAGCGGATTTGTGACGGAGTGTACCACGTCCAACTTGCAGTATATGATGAGCTCTACACCGGATTGTGACGGAGTGTACCACGTCCAACTTGCAGTACATCATGAGCTCTACACCGGATTTGTGACGGAGTGTACCACTTTCATCTTGCAGTACATGGTGAGCTCTACACCGGATTGTGACGGAGTGTACCACGTCCAACTTGCAGTACATCATGAGCTCTACACCGGATTGTGACGAAGTGTACCACGTCCAACTTGCAGTACATGGTGAGCTCTACACCGGACTGTGACGGAGTGTACCACGTCCAACTTGCAGTACATGGTGAGCTCTACACCGGATTGTGACGGAGTGTACCACGTCCAACTTGCAGTACATGGTGGGGGAGTTGAAGCGAGTCTTTGTAACTTGTAATGAATGTATGTGGGGTATGGGCAGGTAGTGGGGGCTACCATGGCAACGAGAGCCGGGGAAAACCTCCTCGTCTCGTCTGAGCTGGATCAAGGGATGGAGACCGTTGGATAGGAAGGAGGGGGCTCAATGCAACGCTAAGCCACTTTTTTCATATACAGTCAAACTTGGTTATAATGAGCTCCAGGGGACCGACCAAACTACCTCGTTATAACCATTACTCACTACATCAGTGAGGAATTAAATCTATCTATTTTATTTTTTAATTCTAAATAACTTGATAAAACTATTATTATTAGCACCGCGTCTTACTACCCGTTCGGGTTATACGCTTTAAGTACTAATTACGCTAATAGATTAGGAATTGGGAAGGTTGAATTAAAGGAAGTGAACCCGCATTTGCGTGGAAAGCCATTTAGGAAAAACCACCCCCAGTTCACCTGACCGATATTCTAACCTCGATCTCCCCGTCCTCAGCAGTCAAGCTCAACACGACTAGCACCCGCCTCGGTGGCGTAGTTGGCTAACGCGCTTGTCATGTTGAGCTCGACTGCTGAGGACGGGGATATCAAGGTTAGAATACCGGTCAGGTGAACTGGGGGAGGTTTTTCCTAAATGGTTTTCCACTCTCCCTCCACGCAAATGTGGGTTCACTTCCTCTGATTAAACCTTCCCAATTCCTAATCCATTAGTGTAATTAGTACTTAAAGCGTATAACCCGAACGGGTAGTAAGACGCGGTGCTAAATATTAAATATTAACACGACTAGCGTGTTAGCCAACTACGCCACCGAGGCGGGTGATTTTTTTTTAATTAAAGAAAAAATGTTTCTATCGGCATTTTGTTTTCATATCACCGTCATCATCATTATCATTATCATTTATTTCATGTTGATAATAATATCTTACTGTGAACAATTTATCAACTAAACGTTACCGTATCTATGTATGTTACATGAATAACACGTTTTATAATAGTTCGGAACTACCCGCGGTTTCACATGACTGCAGTAGTTCTAGGAATGTATTACCCGCGGGTAAGGGGGCCCTACTGTATCCCAAGAATGGGGTGTTTTATCTTTTCCTCGTTATACCCGTGATCTGGTTATCTCGGTGGTCCTTTCAACCAAATTCGACTGTACTTCACATACACATTCTTGAACTTCATGTGATTAAAGTGGGGAACGTGAGAAAAAAAGCCAGTGGTGATATCAACAGTTGTAATAGCGGAGAGCCAAGAAATTACAGACATCACTGTTGCCAAATCACTGTGTGAAGACTGCTAGGTGTTGGCTGAAGAATGAGGTTTATGTTTGTTCGTAGTTGTCAATCAATAGAACCGTTATTATAACTGCCTTTCAACCTGAAAAAAAAAAACAACCCCAGCTCACTAACATTCCTTAACCAATTAGCGGATAACCCGAGCGTGTAGTGTGACGTGGTGTAGTTAAATCAAACTATTACGACATCGTGGTTGTGTTACGGTGTGTTGCGGTGCAAAAATAAAAAAATATAGAGTTTGGAACTGAGGAAGAAACTGACTAAATGCTTCATTCATCGCTCTGAATAAAGCAGAGCCTTGGTCTCTCTGATAGATGGAAAAGAAATACTTGGAGAACTTTGAAATGTCGTGTTGGAGAAGACTTGAGAAGATCAGGTGGACAGACAGGGTGACAAATGAACAAGTCCTAAGAAGAGTTCGTGAGAAGAGAACCATTTTGGATGTGATTCTTCGGTGCAAAGCAAACTGGATAAGGCACATCCTTAGGAAGAACTGTCCTCTGTATGACCTCATTGAAGGAAAGTAAGAGGGAAAGAGGAGATTAGGAAGGAGGATTGAAATATTAGATGACTTGAAGGAGAGAAGAAAATTCTGGGAGCTGAGGGTGGAGGCAGAGGACATGGTCCATTGGTGGTCCAAATTCACTGACAAAAAGAATGGATCCATCGTAAGAGAGAACATATAATAATAATTATTATTATTATTTCGTTTTCCTTTATTATAGTGCTAGCCAACAGTCGTAAGATCTATGAGAGGCCAGCACTGAAAGTACACAAGTACCTTACAAATATATATATATTTACATGATAAAATAAGAAAACAAAACTGGTTAGATAATGTTATATAATGATAAATTAACAAAAAAAATGATAATAATAAAAAATAGCAATAATAACAAAAAACTAAAGACTTGTTAAAAGCAATAACAATATGCAAAAAATAAATCATAATATTGTAAAATTTAGATATTATAGACAGAACCTCTTAGTGATAAATTATTGATAAGGGATTTCCTTAAATAACTCTATAATAATAATAATACTTATTATTATTATTAGTGCGTCTTACTACCCGTTCGAGTTATGCGCACTTAACGCTAATGTGTAATGCTAGGGTGATTGTGAGATGAAATTGGAAGACCTACAGTTTAACGTGGGATCCGAACCACGGTGGAGGCCTGGCATTCCACACATTCACAAGTTGTGATTAATACACGTCAAATTTGAAAAAATACATTGAAAATTAAATACAAACAATTTTCCTAATTTTTGTACTTTTGTGATGTTATGTTACCTTCCTGTACCTTGCATTGTGTCACTATGGTATAGCTTATAGGATCATAGCAGAGTTCGTCAAGGTCAGACTGCTGCCTTTCAAGGTAAGCGGTGTGTGAATCACAAATTAATATGAGATCAATCTGAAATTATTCATTTGCATGTCATGATAGTAAATTAATTTAACAGCTTATGACCCACTTTGGTGACCGCATGGTCTAAGGCGCTACTTTAGCAGTAGACTAGACTGTCAAGGACGGGGAGATCGAGTCTAGAATATCGGTTGGGTGTACTACGGGTGGTTATCCAAAAGGAGTTTTCACCTTCCCTTCACGCAAATGCGGTTACACTTCCTATAAATATAACCTTACTAATCCCTAAAACCATTAACGTAATTAGTAAATAAGCGTATAGCCTGAATGGGTAGTAAGACATGGTGCTCAAAAAAATACTGACAAGCTAAGGGCACCGAGAAAAAAATTCACTAAGACGATAAGGGCAGATCAAATCAATCACTGAGACTCTAAAGGCACATTAAAACAATCACTGAGAAGCTAAGGGCACCTTGAAACAATCACCGAGACTCTAAAGGCACATTAAAACAATCACTGAGAAGCTAAGGGCACCTTGAAACAATCACTGAGACTCTAAGGACCCTTTGAAACAATCACTGAGACTCTAAGGACCCCTTGAAACAATCACTGGGACTCTAAGGACCCTTTGAAACAATCACTGAGACTCTAAGGACCCTTTGAAACAATCACTGAGACGCTAAGGACACCTAGAAACAATTACTGAGCCACTAAATATACCTTGAAACAATTACTGAGACACTAAGAACACCTAGAAACAATCACTGAGACACTAAGGACATATTTAAGTTCGGGAGCCTTTGCTGTAAGCAGAACATACGCAGCGAACGTCTCCATACCTTGGGCTTGCGAGTGGAGTTGTAAACGTGTTCGCCTGCATGGCTCTGATATTCGCGGGACTCTCTGGCGGAAGGGTGGAATAGGGGTTGAACTGTGTGTGTGTTGGCAAAGGGTTGGAAGGGTAATATTCCCTGGGTGTCCACACCAACGAGGGGTTGCAGATCATTCTAGCATAAGTGGTCCCTCGAAGGCTCGGACCACTTTTAGTCGATCTGCGACGATTACAAATATATCACGACAATGTTTGTGTATTAATTTGATTTGATCGAAAATAATTTTATTATCTTTTTAGTTAAGTTTTTTTTAGCACTGCGTATTGGGTTATGCATATATGTTAACAAATTACGCTAATGAGTTAGGGAGAAGAAGGTTGAGATTGAAGGAAATGTACCCTCATAAGTGTATGATCGTTGTCGTGAAAAAGGGTTGATAAGAAATCCACATTGATAGATCCTTTGTGGAAAACTTCCCTTTAACCTAGTCAAGATTCGAACCCTGTCCTCCGCGTCACAAACATTCCAATGTATTGCGAAGGTGACTGACTCCTTAGACCAACGATTTCCAAGTCCACTCTCTCCTTATTATCTCAAGTACTCCACGTGTTACATTAAAACATAAATAATAATCATTATTATTAGCACTGCGTCTTACTACCCGTTCGGGTTATACGCACTTACGCTATATGTGTAATGGTAGGGTGATTGTGAGATGAAATGGAGGACCTACAGTTTAACGTGGAATCCAAACCACGTTGGAGGCCTGGCATTCTACATATTCACAAGATGTCTTGTCAGAGGTGAAGGAAGGGTTTGACAATCAGATAAATCTGTGCCGAGACCGAGGATCGAACCCGTGATCACAGCACAGAAGTCTGACACCTTACCCCTAGACCACCAGGACTCCCTTTATTAGTGTTAATTTAGGTGCCGTCTTTAAATTATGTAAGGTGTTGGTTGGTTTTTTTGGGTGGTGGAGAAGGGGGGTCAGTATTTTCTTACGTTTTCTTATGACAGTAGTCTGGGGAAAGGGGGGTGTTTGGAAGGACCATCTTACTTAAGGTTTATTTTTATCAATGTTTATGGTGAGACAAAATCTAAACAAAATTGTTGTTAGAAACTAAATAGATTAATTATAAAATTTCATTAATATTTTTATTTATGTGTTATATTAATTTTACAATTTTACTTTAGTTAAAGTATCCTAAAATTTCATATCCCTTGCTTTATTACCCACCCTCAGTTCTAAAAATAAATCATCCAAAACAATCTAGTTTACCAAATCATAAAACAATTACGTTAGATAGAAGGGGGGATGGGTTGTGTTGATGGAAAATTTTACCCTTCCTTACTTAGGGAGAGGGGCTGGGGTGTGGAGGGGGCTGAAGATGGGGAGAGTCGAACGTCATGAAAAAAAGCCTTAAGTAATTTAAGGACGGGTCCTTAAAGGTATCATTTATTAAAAGTAACAGCTACAAATCACATAGCTTGATGAAAAGTATAACTAGTAACGTTTTCTGTCAGATATGTCCATTCGTAAGAACACTGAAAGGACGTATAGTATTTTTTAATAAAAATGCTTCTTCATGTATAATGATTTTTTTTACAAGGCAATAAGAATGAGTAGAAAGAAAACTACGAAACTTCTTATCTCAAGGTAAAAAGAAAAACTCGCAGCTAGTTTTCAAATATCTTAATATTTTCTGTTGCGAGCCTATAAAAAATTACTGTATTTGTTATAGGAAGGCTCAATATTAGAGCCCTCTTTCATCAACCCTAGTCTCATAGCACCGCAAATATGCCCAAAACATCGTAAAAATGAGCCAATGTCACATCTTCACACATTTGTTTCTATTAATAAAACTCCAAATATAGAGTTGTTAAGAAAAAAGAACCCCGTTGGGATCTTTCGACTTTATTTTGACGTGAACCATATTTTGAAAAATCGCAGCTTAGAATTAAATATTGCGTTATAAATTAACGTCTGCACAGAAATCTTTCACTTACCGTGGGTCTTAGATGAAAGATTAAACGTTAAGAAAAGAGCGCATATTTAAATTTTTTACCAACATACATATAACATATTTCTGACCATAGCTAATGGAAATTAAATGGTTCTTTAATTTCAAGGGGTGTTCTATTTAAAAAAAATACAAATAAGATTAACTTGGAGCGGAAAAAAAGCTACCATCACTTAATAAGTCTTACGTACACCTGGGGGTACGCATATCCCAGGTTGAAAACCACTGCCTTAGAGCTTATCATAAAAATGGTCACATATTTTATTTGTCCCTATCTTTGTTTATCTCATGCTTACTTCAGCGTTATTTCTTATCAAGTTATAGATCTGCGTGACAGTAAAGTTAGCGTGGAGATGTTTGCGCATGCGTCATATATCGTGGAAAATGATTCCATTATCTAGAGTGGTGCAAGCAGTTCTTCGCCTATCAAGCACTATTGTTCAGAATCGCCGCAGAGTCCAGGATACTAAAGTAGGAAATTGGTAGGAAGACACTTTTGGAAAATACAAACATATTTTTTTTTTGCTCTCAACATTAATCACATTTTATTTTTTTATTAGTAATATTTTATAGCCATTTGTATTATCTATAAAAAGTTACAGCTGCAGATCACATGACTTGACGTATGAATATATGGAAATGGTTTTAGTTCATTTAGCAACTGTCAAAAATGTCCCTTTCTAGCTAAATCTTGTCGTATTTCTATGTAATCTAATAGCTATAAGATTTAACTATCTAGACTCAGCGGAAGTTATACTCCGGTGAACACGCAGGTAAAGGCGTCAGTTATGTATAATCTGCTTCGCCAGTGGCGTGGAGGTTGGGGTTTAAATTCCGGCCGAGTGATTTGAGTTTTTTCTTCAAAAATTGTTTTCACCACCATTATTCCACGAATATGTTGGTTCATTTACTTATATTATTATTATTATTATTAGCACCGCGTCTTACTACCCGTTCGGGTTATACGCACTTACGCTAATGTGTAATGGTAGGGTGATTGTGAGATGAAATGGAGGACCTACAGTTTAACGTGGAATCCGAACCACGGTGGAGACCTGGCATTCCCCACATTCACAAGATGTCTTGTCAGAGGTGAAGGAAGGGTTTGGTAATCAGATAAATCTTTGCCGGGACCGGGGCATTTACTTATAGAATTCTACTTTATTCTTTCCCTTCTTATGATTCTAGCTAAGAGAAAATGTAACCTCATTTGCGTGGAGGAAGACAGGTAACCCATCTAGGGGGGGGGGGGGGA
>CABFVX010005171.1:0-37721 GCA_902151425.1 Timema shepardi | reverse complement strand
TGGCGTAGTTGATTAACGCGTTAATAGTGTTGAGCTCGACTGATGAGGACGGGGAGATCGAGGTTAGAATCTCGGTCGGGTGAACTGGGGGTGGTTTTTCCTAAATGGTTTTCCACTCTCCCTCCACGCAAATGCGGGTTCACTTCCTCTAATTCAACCTACCCCATTCCTAATCCATTAGCGTGATTAGTACTTAAAGCGTATAACCCGAACGGGTAGTAAGACGCGGTGCTAAATATTATTATTATTTTATTTGGAATATATTTTTATAAACTAATAGTTTCGGAAATGTAAACATAATTCTATTTTTTATGACGCTCGTTGACAATTTGAAAGAGTTTTGAAAGTGTTACTTTTCTCAATGTTTTTGTAAAAATAAAGTGTACATTATTTTATTTATTATCTTGAGTAGTGTGTTTCTGCAACACTGCATATGATTTTGTTTCACAAATCTCGAATTTTTAAGTAAATGTCTTCATATTAATTATTAAGGTGGATGTTATATGGAAACTTGATAAAAGGACAGTGGTTTTTCAGCTATCAAAACATTTCTTTTTGGTCAAAATAAATAAAATATTGCTTCAGTAGAAACACATAGTTTAATTTTTTCATATGGTGATATCAACAGTTGTTGAATATCTAAGGTGTCCTAGAATTTAATTACAACTTTTTCTTTTCATTTAAAAGGTTTGTCACTTAATACCGCTATGCCCATGGCAGATATTCAACAATTGTTGATATCACCACGTGAATAAAGTTATAAACTCTTTAAGATTCTAACGCGCCTCGGTGGCTAACGCGCTTGTCGTGTTGAGCTACTCGACTGCTGGGGACGGGGAGATCGAGGTTCGAATCTCGGCCGGGTGAACTGGGGGTGGGTTTTTCCTAAAATGGTTTTCCACTCACCCTCCAAGCAAATGCGGGTTCACTTCCTCTGATTCAACCTTCCCAATTCCTAATCCATTAGAGTAATTAGTACTTAAATTGTATAACCCGAACGGGTAGTAAGACGCGGTGCTAAATATTATTATTATATTTAAGTTTCTACTGGAACAATATTTTATTTATTTTGGCCAAAAAGTGTTTTGCTATATACAAAAAATGCAAAGGTACTGGTCCTTTCCTCGCGTCCCTTACACCCCCTCCTTGAGATGAAAGAGAGAGAAAGTCTGTGCGGTACACTGTACCGTTTATTTTTACAGTCACTATATCAGCCTGGGTCTTTGGTACGCTCGTTGGTCACCATAATGAAACCTTGGAGCAGTCGTTAACAGTCGCAGCACCTCCACCAAAGTGCGCCAATAAAAAGCAGGAACCAACGGAATGAAAAGTTTGAAATCACTGGGTTATATCGGTCAGCTAAGACAATATTCTTACCCCTCAACTCTCCACAATCAACCTTGACCCGTGGACGGAGGTCAAGTAGGGCGTGAGGGAGGGTCTACTCTAGTATTGGAGATGGCGCTCCCAGTGACGCCTCCTCACCCACCTCCTCTCCCCGCGTCTAGAACCGACGCCAGTCTCCCCCTCTACACCTCTACCCTCCCTACCACGCCGAGCTCAGGTTAGCAAGAAGGTCTTTATTGCTCCGAGACCAGCATCAATGGTCGTGTCGTCTATGTCGTCTAGCTCTCAATAAGGGGTATTGTCTGTGATGAGCAAGACCCACACCGGTGGTACTGTGGTATATGGCGTCAAGTTCGTGATAATATGGATTGTTTGTGATGAGGCAGACCCACGCCGGTGGTACTGTGGTCTATGGCGTCAAGCTCGCAATAAGAGGGATTGTCTGTAATGAGCAAGACCCACACTGGTGGTACTGTGGTCTATGGTGTCATGCAACCAGGGAAGGATAACGCACATTAAATATTCCAATCAGCGTCTTACTATAGAGTATCTACGGTAGGAGAGGTTGTAAGTGACATGTTAGGAAAGGTTACATGTATCCATTCATCAAACCATATGATCTGCTAGACCATAATATTTTGAGTTGTTGTTACTTTTGGCAGTCAAAACTTTCACAACATACGATTTAAAAAAAATAATTATTTAAAAGTTTTTACATCATTGAAACACGAAATTATGAAAATAGCCGTTTGGAAGTTTATTTTTTGTGGAAGCGACATCTGTACTTCATTTAAAAATGCTTCACAAACGATAGCTTCTAAAATGCTGCGTTCATTTCATAAATTAAGATGGCAAGCCAGCCGAAACTAGAGTGGTTGTGTTTCATGTTCTGTTTACAAAAGTAAAAACGTTTTATTTTGAAATTATTATTTGATGTGTTTTTTTCCTCCAAGCTATAAATTTTATTTTATTAATTTTGGTGAACAGAAGAAGATAAAAGTATGAATATAATAATAATAATAATAATAATAATAATAATAATAATATTATTAGCACCGCGTCATACTACCCGTTCGGGTTATACGCACTTACGCTAATGTGTAATGGTAGGGTGATTGTGAGATGAAATGGAGGACCTACAGTTTAACGTGGAATCCGAACCACGGTGGATGCCTGGCATTCCCCATATTCACAAGATGTCTTGTCAGAGGTGAAGGAAGGGTTTGGTAATCAGATAAATCTGTGCCAGGACCGAGGATTGAACCCCGGCCGCCAGCACAGAAGTCCGACACCTTACCCCTAGACCGCCAGGTCACCCCTATGAATATGATACCCTTTAATTTATTATTTCATATACAATAATGTCCTTTATTGTCACAACCGCAAAACAAACAACAGAAGCAAATAGTTTTATTAATATACTATAATTTGCTCTTCCAATCTATAATAATAAAAGGAAGTGTTGGTTTGTTTGTGTGCGATGCCCAGCCAAATCTACGGCACGCAGAAATCTGAAATTTTTAACATAGGTCGATGGAAGGGGGTCCGAATGCACATCAAAGCCGGATATTTAAATTTTTAATTATCTTTTTAATAAGGCTATTTTTAACAAATTTTTGAAGAAAATAGTTTTAGTCAGGTTTAAAATTACGTTTCAGAGATTACATTTCAAAATTAAATCAGGCACCATGGTTGGGGGGAGGGCAGGGTTGCTTATATAATTCTCATACCAAAGTGGGTCACGAGCAACGCCGTGCAGGATTGCTAGTAAGTAATAACAACGCCGATTCTACAGTAATTCTTAGGAAAGTATTACTAGAAGCGTTTGATAAGTCACACCATTGTACTAACGCGTTCTTGCGGTGAGACACGAAACTAATTTTTATATTTTGACCAACCGTATGGATTTTAATCTATTTCCTATCGCGCTTTTCGATCGCGTAGAGTACATAACCGGCTTCGTGGTATAGTGGTCATAGCCCCATGACTGATGCCTTAGAGGTATCGGGTATGAGTCCCAGCTGGTACTAGGGGATTTTTTTTTATCGAAAGGGGAATAATTCCCACGGTCGCCAGAGTTTGGTTAATTAGTCCTAAGTTAGGTTTAAGTGTTTCTACTGGTTCCACACCCTCATACTCACTATCACCATCATCTCATCTAATCTTATCGGGACATGGAAAGAGCCTCCACGGAAAGGATGTACGGTTAGTACATTCGGACGTACCCTGGGCAATGGTACATTAGTACTAACTAGTATTTCCACTACTGGGTTAAGAATGAGATGGCCCAAATACGGCGTTATTTATTTGTGTACAGTATATTCAGTCGTGGACCTCCGAGGTTCACGCGCCTCATTCTGAGAACCACCCCAGATGTGCTCCCCCAAACCCCAAACCACTTCCCATCCAACCAACCCTCAGTCAGTCTTTGCTAGGTGGTTGTAGACTGGCGGGCGAACGGGGTTCAGGATCGGATCGATACTCTACTCGACGCTCGCCGGCGTCTAGGCCGAGGGTGCTTTGTGAGTGGAGGGGAGGGGGGTTACCGGCAACGCTGGACTAGTCTTTCCAACCCCTCCTGCCAACAACGCGACAGTGATGCCAAATTGGGCACTGCAGAGAGGCTGGGACCAGGCGGGTTCCGTGAAAATAGGAAACGCGTTGATAGGGTTTAATTTAGGGGACTGGGACCCTGCATCGGTGGGCATGCAGATTAGATATCATATTCCACTTATTTTGGTTTGCCAGTGACGGGGACAGGCCTCAAATTCTAGCTTGGTGTATCGAGTTTAAATGGTTTCCCATTTTCCCTTCATGAAAATTCAGGTACATTTCCTTTAAATTGTACCTTTCTCATCTGTAGCACTATTGTATGGTTACAGTTGTATAGTCTGGGTGGGTAATATGATGGGGGTGGATATAATAGTTAGTATAAAACTAGCCCGCTTCGGTGGCCGCATGGTCTTAGGCGTTACTCTTACAATAGACTAGACTGCTGAAATCAGGGAGATTGGGGTTTTATCGTGGTCGGTTGTACTGAAGGTAATTTTCCTAAATGATGTTCCAATCTCCCTCCAGGCGAATGCGGGTACACAACCTTTATACAGTATATAACCTTCCTAATCCTTAAAGCAATTAGATTAATTGGTACATAAGCGTATGACCCAAATGGCTAGTAAGACGCAGTATTAAAAAAAAGAGAGTTAAGATGATATATAACAAAACGATTTTAAATAATTTATTAAATATATGAGTTGCTTCAACATAATATGATTTTAAACCAGATCATAATATTAAATAGTATAGCTATATAACGTAAAAAAAAAATATATGGCGTCAACCCGTAAGTGTGCTATGCCGACGAATGGCCACTATATGTTTCCGAAGATAGTTCCAACTTTTTGGATATAGGGTGTCATGTGGTCAGCACCATGAGCCATACAACCATTAATCTCAGTTTTCTATACCACAACCCCTACTTCTTTATTCAAGTATCTCATTTGTCCTCACGAGACTGAGTTTGGCCACGTTCCAGATCACCTGTTTCACAGAAAAGTTCTGGAAGTGCCAGGGATCGAACCCGATACCTCTCGAGCTTTAGCCAGGAACTCTGGCCATTAGACCACGGAGCCGGTCGCATAAATGATATAACGTAAGAGCAAAGATAAATTCAGATACGTCATCATAAAATAATATAGTGTGATCCCCCCTCTTTCCCCCAAAAAAACTTTATCTTTACAATGACTATGACTATGACTGTCTAGATGCATTATGGGATAATTTAAAAATTCTGAGTAGTTTTATTTGACAAAAAAAAAACTATCTTAGACTTCGGCTTTTAATTTTCTTAGCATGTTTTAAGCTTTACTTCGACTTCACCTCACATTAATTAAAAGGTAACCTTCGCACACACCTATATAAAAATGTTCACATCATCTAAAAGCTTATTTGCACCAAAATCCAATCGAAGTAACATTTCGATCCTCCAGAAAAGCCTAGAACAGCTGATGGAATAGTTAGCTGTAAATTTTAATAGCGCCGTGCATGTTTGTTATGCGCCATACAGGCCCATTGAGCGGTACAGTATGCCACACTTTGGTAGGCGCTACCCACCAACCAATCAGTCAAGATCTTTCTGTGATGCTAAAAACCTGCCACGTGGTGTAGTGATCAGTGCACCTAGTCCCAGGTTCAATTCCTGGATGATACCTTGGGTATTATCCCATTAATGGGAACTATCCCGACAGTCACACCAGGGTTTGATTAATCAAGCTTAAGTTAGGTTAATAGTCACACCGCTTCCACAACTTCATAATAACTACCCAATACATCACCTCATTGCGGGTATGACGTGTAGACAACCTCCATAAGTGCACTCTGGGTAATGTTCTGCGTCACCAGAGCGGCTAATAGTCTACACATAAGGCGACCGGACCTGGATGTCATGTCCATCATGGTCATAAATGCCAAACGATAAAAAAAAGGGGATGCTAAAGATAAAACATTCAGTTGTAAATATAATAATTTAATATAAATAAGTCCTTCGTAGTATTTAACAGAAAATTTATAAACACAGACTCATGCAATAACATGAGTTACAAAATAGGCTAACTAAATGAATTACACCCCTGACTCAACACTTAGCTTCATTATTATAATAATAACCCGCCTCGGTGGCGTAGTTGGCTAACGCGCTTGTCGTGTTGAGCCAGACTGCTGAGGATGGGGAGATCGAGGTTCGAATCTCGGTCGGGTGAACTGGGGGTGGTTTTTCCTAAATGGTTTTCCATTCTCCCTCCACGCAAATGCGGGTTCACTTCCTCTAATTCAACTTTCCAATTCCTAATCCACTAGAGTAATTAGTACTTAAAGCGTATAGCCCGAACGGGTAGTAAGACACGGTGCTAAATATCATCATTATTATTATTATTATTATTATTATTATTATTATTATACATTAAAACCCCAGTTTTCCGAAATAAAGAGTGCGGACCCAATTTCGAATATTTTACAAATTCGAGTTGTGGCGGTACAAATAAACATTTATTCAGATTTTTTTTTTAATGATGGCCACGAGATTTAAATGCTAGGCTCACTTAGTCTGATTTGCCATCGTTGGAGAGATCGGGGCTCAAATCCCACATGGGTGTATTAAGAATATATTTTGCCTAAATATTTTTCTATTCTTCACCCAAGCAAATATCGCTTTATTTCCACTCAATTTTATCTATGCGTAAAGCACGAATGGGTACTAAGACGTAGTATTTTTTTAGTCACAAAAAAAACTATTCCGTAAGGTTGGTCATTCTGTGTTCCCCGCGACCCTACACTTGGACTCGGACAGCTTATGTGACGTAGACAGTAGGTGGAAAGAGGGAGGGGAAAAAACCAACATCCAAGCATGTTAAACGTAACAGTAATAGTGGAAATTATACTCATTTAGGTGTTGAAGAAGAGTCGACAAGGTGACCGGTGTACTTGTGTCGTTAGCTGATAGTGGGGTGGATGGTGTGTGAGAAGGGGTGATGAAGGGTGTGAAGCATGGGGGAAAACGTCACCCCAATAATATGATCAAATGGGACGCTCTTAGTACCTTAAAAGAAACAGTGATTTTTTTCTTTCAGAAATTTGAAAATCCATGTTTGGAGGAATTAATTCCGTTACGAGTAAATCATTTGGTACGAAATAATATTTTATTTTTTAATTTAAAGTGAAAATAAGTTCTTTCTGCCCCTTACCTCTGCACCTCTCCACCAATGAGCTCGTGATACCTATGGGTGGGACCTGGTAATGCGACAGTCATGTTGACACCTTAGACTAGTTGGTAGCGTCGTTTCTGACTACAAGATCAACAAGACATGAGGTTCAATCCTCGGTCCCGGCACAGATTTATCTGATTACCAAACCCTTCCTTCACCTCTGACAAGACATCTTGTGAATGTGGGGAATGCCAGGCCTCCACCGTGGTTCGGATCCCACGTTAAACTGTAGGTCCTCCATTTCATCTCACAATCACCCAATCATTAGGCCTACACATTAGCGTAAGTGCGTATAACCCGAACGGGTAGTAAGACGTGGTGCTAATAATAATAATAATAATAATAACAAGACATGGATCGATTCCCGGCTTAGTCGAAATATTTATAACCGCTGATACTGGGGTTTCCCCTTTCACACTGATAAATCAATTGTCAGAGAACTATAATTAAATGTTTGTAAGTAGTGTACTAATATAAATGATAAAATCAAAGTGTTCACGTAAAATACTCCAGACTAATAATAATGATACACAATCGACTAACCGATATTATTATCATTATTCTAGCACCGCGTTTTACTACCCGTTCAAGTTGTATGTATTGACCTGCCTCGGTGGCGTAGTTGGCTAACGCGCTTGTCATGTGGAGCTTGACTGCTGAGGACGTGGGAGATCGAGGTTCGAATCTCGGTCGGGTGAACTGGGGTGGTTTTTCCTAAATGGTTTTTCACTCTCCCTCCACGCAAATGCGGGCTCACTTCCTCTAATTCAACCTTCCCAATTCCTAATCCATTAGAGTAATTAGTACTTTAAAGCGTATAACCCGAATGGGTAGTAAGACGCGGTGCCAATTATCATTATTGTATGTGCTGAATGCACCAATGTGTTAAGGATGTGGAAGGTTGAAAATAATAAACGTACCCGTATTTGCATGGAGGGAAAGTGGTAAGCCATCTGGGGTAAATCACCCTCAATTGACCCAACTGGTGTTCAAACCCCGAACTCTGAATAATCGACCTTCCCCATTCTATTGCTTGAACGACACCTTAGATCATTCGACCATTGGAGTGGGTTAACCGACGTTTGCTCCGTCGGTGACCTGTCTGTTCTTCTGAACTAATTGTTGAGTTCGATTCCCATTACGGTCGGCAATTTATCACTGTGAAATTAGGTTTGCTCCGTTCGATTGAATGGTAAATTGATGGTCTGATCTCTTGTTGTTGTGTTAGTCATAGAATTAAATTAGGATAAGTTGCTAGTATTCAACACACTGTGTTCCAAACCATAAGCCGTAAGCCAGTTGGATTACGTTCTGTTCTCTATCGCAACCCCCCCTCCCCCCACACACATTATATATACACACACACACACACATACACCCGTTGACTGGGCAGACTTTGCCAATTTTTTTTAAAAAAGAAAGTTTTCCTCAAGTATAGTTACCAAGTTAGCCTAAATACTTTTGTGGAGCCCCTTCACATTGTCAAACCCTTCCTTCACTTCTGACAAGACGTGTACTAATCACATCTTTGTGAATGTGGGGAATGCCAGGCCTCCACCGTGGTTCGGATCCCACGTTAAGCTGTAGGTCCTCCATTTCATCTCACAATCACCCCCCCATTACACATTAGCGTAAGTGCGTATAACCGGAACGGGTAGTAAGACGCGGCGCTAATAATAATAATAATAATAATAATAATAATAATAATAATTTTGTGGAGCCTTTGAGGTGTTCGCAAGACACTCTGGAATTATTGTTGACGTACTAATTGATCATCTGTGAGAGCAGATTTTTTATCGTCCCAGTGTCTGCACAAACAATTTTTAGTGCCCTTGTACTTTTGATGGTGCAGACAAAATACATAAAATTTATGTAGAAACAGAATTTTGTAGAAATATATATAAAAAAGACAAAATAAAATAAAAAATAAACTGGTTCGTTCAACACCCCGTTAGGATTTCTTTGCCAAAAGATTGAATTAGGTGCTTAAAAAACATAGTTAAACGGTGATGGGCAAAGTAACCCCTCTATGGTAGGTGACTTTGCCCACTAGCTCTATGATTTTTCTCGAACAGGATGATTTACAAAAATAAAATAAAATAATAATAAATAGCTTCTATAAACTCTCTCACATGTGTGATAATTTTCGGTTCTTCAAAATTCATTTAAGAAGTATACGAATTTGGGACTTAAAGTTGAAAAATGGGTAAAGTAGCCCCAGTCGATGGGGGTGTATATAATTATAATTATTGTTATTATTACACTTATAGCTCGTAAGCTAATATGAAACGGAATAGTTTGTATTATTACACTTATAGCTCGTAAGCTAATATGAAACGGAATAGTTTGAATTGTTATTGGATCATAATGGTAAAAAGAGATGATCGCATTTCACCAAATAGCATACATGAACATAATAAACACTGTTATATAAACGTATTGCTTGTTCTATACATTTTAAGCTTCCCACTTACTCAAATTATATTTAAAAATATATATATATTTCCATTTAACTCAGAAATTATTGATTTTTATAAAATATTGCTTCAAATAAAAGTTGTTTATATTTTAATAAAATTACAATTTTGCAATGATAAGTTATTTCGTAATTAAAGAGTTACAGAGAAATTATCAAAATAATTATAAATTTCCACTTCTGTGAAGTAACCTCAAAGTCATTTTCACGGAAATATTAGATGCGCCATTTTGTTTGTGATGCTAAACCATGACTAGATATAATAAAAAAATCCATATAACAAATTTTGAGAAATTAGTTTTTTTTTTAATCTTTAAGGTGAAATGAAAGGGGAGGCGAAAAAAGCCCAGTGTTTTTGCCCTTTTTATATAAAAGCACTTATTTTTGAGCAAAATAAGTTTAATATTTCTCCAGTAGAAACATAGATTAATTTTCTTGATATAGTGATATCAACAGTTGTTGAATATCTGTAATAAGCACAGTGGCATTAGATGAGAAACTTTTTAAATGAAGATAAAAAGTTGTCGTTAAATTCCAGGAAACCATTGACAGATATTCAACAACTGTTGATATAATCATGTGAAGAAGATTAAACTATGTTTCTACTGGAGAAATATTTGATTTATTTGCGCCAAAAATATGTTTTTCTATACAAACTTAAAAACAATAGCCTTTTCTGACATCCCCTTCAACCCCCCCACCATAAACCTTCTCTCTATCGCGGTTCATAGATTGTTTCCAAGGGTAAGCGCGACTTGAAGGGACTGTACTAGTGAACAGTTTCCTCCCCTTCATGATCCATTTGACTAGTCACACGAGAAATAATGTAATGAACAAATTTATAGAAGTTTTTTTTTTGCCTTGAAGGGAAAGTTTGATACATAATGGGAGGGAACGAAATTTTCCCAGTACAGTTCCGTCAAGACTCCTGAACAGTCCACGAGCCTATAGTACACTATTACGACCTTCTATCAGGTAAACGTCAAGACATTTAATAATGAAAGAAGAAACCAGGAAGAAAAAGAGAGGATTGGAAAGACAAAACGACGGACGGACAGGGGCTAATTCAATAAACCATGGCTCGTACACTACCCCTAGTCCTCCACGTGAACGGTGTGTACGGGGTGTAAAAAAGGGGGAGAGGGAGACGCGGGACCTTGTCTCGGAGCCAATCAGAGGGCTAGAATGCGGCGCGGTGCGGCACAGGATATAGAAAGGCATGGAAGGGGTGGCGGGTGGGTGAAGAAAGAGAGAGAGGGAGAAACACTCCTTTATCGATATTCGTGCCACGCGCGTGCGCCCGCGGTGTTGCCAAGTCTACCGACGTCACCAAGGCGACCCCCTGGAATATTCATCCGGTGTCACCACCGACTACGGGGATGCCTGCCTGCTATTGGGGTGTTGGTGTAGCTTATTCACGTTCAGTTAGGGGGTATTTCTGGCGAACCCTAATCTAGATCCTCCCCTACGAATCAGCATCGTCGTAAACGACGTGTTCTTTTTTTTTTATCGCCGCGTATTACTACCCGTTTGGGTTATGCGCTTATGTACTAATTATGCTAATGGTTTAAGGGATTAATAATGTTACATTTATAAGAAGTGTACCCGCATTTGCGTGGGGGGGGGAGAGTGGAAAACAATTTTGGAAAAACCACCCCAGTACACCCGACCGAGATTCAAGCCTCGATCTTCTCTGTCATTGGTAGTCTGGTCTAATGAAAGAGTAGCGCGTTAGACCATGTGGTCACCGAAGCGTGTTCAGAGACGTGTTTGGACTTTTTCTACATTAATTTTTTTTCCGGTGTGAATTTTGGGATATATATATAAATAAATATGGGGTGGACAACTACGACAAAAGTATACTAACAGTTACCCGTTTTGGTGGTAGGATGGTCTAAGAAGGCGTTATCCTCGTAATAGACTTGACTGCTCGTGACGAGGAGATTGGGGCTCGAATCCTAGTTGCTGGATACTGAGGTTGGATTTTCTCAAATGGCTTTCCACACTTCCTCCGCGCGAATGTTGATACGTTTTCTTTACATTCAACCTTTCTAGTCCCTAGCACATTTGTGTAATTCATACCTGTGCGTATAACCTGGACGGGTAGTAAGTTACAGAGGGGAAAAAAATATTCACAGTTGTCAACACTGACAGGTGTGGAAACACGTGGATAGGCAAATGATCACATAAATAATGTATACTGTATATATAACAAATTATATTTACAAACATTATAATATTTAATTTATAAGTCTTAACAGCAATATTATTAATGGTTTAAGCTAATGGTTTAAGCTAGAGTTTAAGGCTAGTAAGAACCAGAAGTGTACCCGTATTAGCGTGGATGAGATGATGAGAAAACCACAATTTTAAATCTCATGTGAGCACCCTTCCCCTTCAAATCACCCCCCTGAGACCCCCGTTCACCCGATTGAAAATCGAGACTCCAACTATCCATCACCGATGATACTACAGTATATTGCGAACCTGACGTCTTAGATAAAGTAACCACCAAGGAGGCTCTTAAAAGCATTAATTGGCTAAAAAACAATAGAACCGATTAAAATACAATTAAGTAAAGGGGGCGATAAATTGCCGCGGAGGCGTTAAGGTCAGGGGGGAGTCTGACTCGGTAAGCAAGAAATTACCGCACAGCTCTAACGCAATATTTATTCATTCAAAGTGTTATTTAAAACTTCTGTGCACGCCAAAATAAAGTCGAAAGATTCCGGCAGGGCTCTTTTTCCTTAACAACTCAATAATTAAAATGGCTGCGCTCATTGGAAGAGGTTGAGTCCTTCAACACGGGGGTCGCTACGTGCAGTCCCAAGTGATAACGAAGGATGGACATCGAACATCGATGTTGAAGGTTCGATATTCAATGTTTTTTAACATCTATGTTTATTGGGCGATGATTTTCAACCATCGATGTTGACGGTTTGATGTTAGCACAATCGATACTTGCTGGTCGATAACGTGTGTACTATTGGATGTTGCTAAAGAACATCGATGGTTGAAAATCATCGACCAAAAAAACATTAAAACTATAATGTAAAGTGCATATATCGAAACGAGGCTTCTTTCTTATTGGCTTACCTGTTGGTAGGGATTATTTCGAATATAAAAAAAACAAACCATCGATGTCCCTACAGAAATGATAACATCAATGAGAAAAATCATTACTTGTAAAACATCAATTTTATAAAACAAACAAAACACGTTTTTTGTTTTTTAAATCAATTAAACTGTAACTGAAGATCATATTTAAGCGGAAAATAAAAGTGGTTGGTTAAAGGTCAGAGCTGTCAACCATAGTATCGAGAAACCCACAACTTGGATATCAGTGCAAAATATCGATGGCTAAATATTATAAACCTATAGAAATCGATATCCTAATTATTTAACTTTAAATATCGTTTAGAAAACATCTATGTCCGATGTTCATTCCTGCCAGTATGTACTAGTAGATGATGTATGCCAAACTTTTACAAAGACAAGAGACCGTTTGGAAAGAAAGATGGTTTCGAAATGAGTGTTTTTACAAACAGTGGACGATGGATTCATAATTTGTTTGAATTTAAATTGAAGTCTTTGATTTATTGAATATAAATGTACTTCGGATACAGTTAATTAATTTAATTGAAAAAATAAATTAAAAACACCTATTGTATTAATTTTAAAAAAAGGCTATAAAAATCGATGTTTTGAAGGCGATGTTTTCCTCCCATTGGTGTTAAAGTATCGATGGCAACACCGATGTTAAATATTGATGTTTTTCTTTCGATGTCCATCCCTAGTGATAACATCACTATAAAGCAGGCATTTTTTAAAAATGGTTCACTTTGGCTAGAGATAAGACAACAATCAATCGTCTTCTAGTGTCAATAAACCATCCTTTAAAAAAACTGGGTTCAGTTAGCGGCCCCACCCCCTATCCATAAACCAACTAACGAGCCTACTCCGACTATAAATTATTAAGAAAACGTAGAACACAATGACCATTTTTCTTTTTGTTCAAGCAGATGTTTGCAAATTGTCTGGTTGTAAACAATCTTCAAATACCTTCAACTGGCTACTTGTCTGAAAAGGTATGTTCATTGAAAGGGTGTGAGATGGGGTGGGGATGGAGGGGGATAGATTGTAACTGAACTATTGTTTTCAGACCCCCCACACCTTTACAACGAACAATTTGAAAGTGAGTTGTTTCACGGGGAAATACTAAAAACTGCAACTACAGTAGCCCCATTGCTTCTTTGGTGCTGACTGACAGCTCACAGCTGACTTCTGTCAGTCAACATTTAGGTATATACCTAAATTTTGACTGTCAGAAATGACAGCTGCTAAACACATATTTTTGCAGATCATATGGTTCGGCGTAGGGATACATAATTTGGTCTGGTAACTTTTCAAAGCCGTCAGCTGTCAGCCAGCACCAAAGAAGCCATGGGGCTACTGTAGTACTCCCAAGTATCCAAAGACCCAACCTGACTCATGGATCGCAGCCGTAGGCTTGGTGTATGTATACCTTGTCTGTGACCTAGCTTTGATGAAAAAGGGCTCCTTTCTAAAAAATACAGACTTTTTTGATAAGCTCACAACAAAAAATGTTAAGATATTTGATAACTATCAGAAAGCTTTCCTTTTTACCTTGAGAAATAAGTTTAATAGTTTTATTTCACCTCTTTCTTATTGATTTGACAAACGGTGGTTGTACGCGAAGGGCGAGAGTGAGTATAAGCTTAGAAAGAGTAAAGAAGTAGACACAGAAAACAAGCCAAGTGGCCTGAAAGTGATTTATACTTTCTCGCTGACCGAGACGGCCGCCATATGGGTCAATTTATCTAATTCTCGTCAGAATGATTCGGTAATCAGACCTAATATCAGAAATATCTTAGTTTTTTAACTCAGGCGTTTTATATCTCTGTTGGTAGATGTGTAAATTTCGACATATGTAAGAAAAATATGATCGACATTTTGTCAATGTTGGCTACTATTGATATCTTCTAATATAGCTCAAGTTCGATTCCTGGAATGGCCGTGGTGCATACAGAAACTTACTTTGGGGGATATATTCAATCAAGAAAGTAGTCAGAATGAAATTTCTAGGGAGATATTGGGTTTTTGAGTGGTGGGGGCTGGGCAGTGGGGTAGGGTTGGAAAGAAGGCACAAGCTCCTTGACCACTGGAGCCTAAGAATATTTATGAATGAATTTGGAAGCTATTTGGAGTAATTAAGAGCATCGATTTAAATAATGTGCGTGGTTATTTCTTCATATACTAGACATTTGTAAGATATCGATTTTTTTCTTTCAATCCTTGATCTAAGGACATCAAGATTCAGAGTGTATTTTTAGAAGTTGTATCAGCACCCCCGAACTCGCTTTGAGCACTCTCTACCAGCGTAAGGGCCGCCCTTATCTCTCGATCCCCTCCCTCTTATGACGCACTCTAGTGGCGGCGGTATGTTTGTTTACATTGGCGGAGCTCGGAAGCTGGGGGGGGGGGCTGTATCGATGCCGCGCGCTTCTCATGACCTCTGCGGGTTGTGTAGTAGCTTACTGTACTGGGGACGAGGGTCAGAGGTCACGGACAAAGGTCACCGCGCTCAAGTACCGGAAAGGGCGCGTCTAGAAACAACAAACCGGGCGATACAAACATATTTGTCCAGTGGTGAAGTATATTCTTTCCTCTCGACGAACTAATGGAAACGGCATCCGAACAACAATGGTGATTGGATTCCACGTTAAACTGTAGGTCCTCCATTTCATCTCACAGTCACTCTACCATTAGACATTAGCGTAAGTGTGTATAACCCGAACGGGTAGTAAGACGCGGTGCTAATAATAATAATAATAATAATAATCTCGGGAAAACCAATGTTTGGTTTTTCCTACACCCCAAATAGAGATGAACTTTTTCCACAATCACTTCGGTGATCGCGTGGTCTAACGCACTACTATCTATATGAATTAGACTGCCGATGACGGGGAGGTAGAGGTTCGAATCTCGGTTGAGTGTACTGAAGGTGGTTTTTCCACTCTTCTTCTACGTAAAATTGGGTACATTTCCTCTAAATATAATCTTCCTAATCACTAAAACCATTAGCGTAATTAGTATACATGCGTATTACCCGAACGGGTAGTAAGACGCAGTGCTAAAAAACAATCCTTCAATTATTTATGGCAACATTTTCTAGAAAGTTTTCAGGTAAAAACAATGATGGATTCCCAAGGGAATATTTTGACTTTAATATTTAATAATTAAGATATATAGTCGACAGAAGACCTGACGCTAGTAACACTTTCAACCACCAAGCACTGTAGTTGACACGTGAATGTGAGAATAGAAGTGGAATAACTGTTATTACTTTATTGTCACTCATTTGATAATGTTTCTGGTGTTAACTAACGTCCTTAGGATATATTTTTCTGGAGTGAACACTTTAAACTTGGGATATCCCGAGTGCATTTATTACAATTAAATATATTGACAGTTTTTCAGAACCAATTAAAGGAAAATTCCCAAGATTGATAATAATATTTCTCTGATCTTTCATTTAACCCTAGCTCAGTTTATAACACGAAGACCTATGCATTTAAGGGTTGTCCAATTGATTCCCAGTGAAACTACTAATTACTTTAAATATATTATTATTCCAAAATTGGGTGTGAGGGACTCTTCCTTTTCACCAAGTGTTAAATTAATGATCTTGATCTTGGATGTTGGGTTTGTCCTAGAATTAGGTCGTGGTAAGTCACTTGATAGAAGCCATACTGGGTCAAAAGCTTTACTACAACAACTATTATTATTATTAGCACCGCGTCTTACTACCCGTTCGGGTTATACACACTTACGCTAATGTGTAATGGTAGGGTGATTGTGAGATGAAATGAAGGATCTACAGTTTAACGTGGAATCCGAACCACGGCGGAGACCTGGCATTCCTCACATTCACAAGATGGAGGGGAAGTAAAGCCATCGTTCCCATGTCGATTGTGACACGTAAAATAACCCTGGAAGGTATGTGAAAATACCTTTCCCGGCCAAATTGGTAGACCTTTTCGCTCTCGCTCAAAGAAATTATCGTAAGCTGTTATTTACAAGTCGGTTCAAAAAACGCACGTTAAATACCTAAAATAAATAATAAAAATCGATAAACAAATTTTCTCAATAAACAATTTGAATTTTTGTTATTGTTTATGTATGTGTAGGCCCACTACGTTTAAAACAAGGGAAAGGTACACACTGCCCCTCCCCCCTCCCCCTGCTCACAATTATCCGTCGCTCATAAGATTGGGACAGGGTAGGGTTACAAAAACAAAAAGGTTGGATTGTAAAGCGAAGCAAAAAAACTTTGGGCAAAACCTCAAATAAATATAAATAATATTAGCATAAATTACTGTGGATAAATATATCACACTCATACATTACCATCTGTTTTCATTACAGGCATTCAAAGTGGCAAGATGTCAGCTGTTGGCGTAGTGATGCATTAGGGACTATTTCTAGTAACTTTTTGAGCTGTCATCCAAGTAAACTCGAGTGGTGAATGTACTTTTTTTTTTACTGAAGAGCCATATCAACTCGCAGACAAGTACAGACTAGCAAGCATCGGAGTGGGGACGTGTGATACGCCAAGGAGACAGATATTCAGAGATCGGATGTGAGATTGTCCACTGTATCTTAATTTAGAAAACAGTGGAATTGAACACATTTGCTATACCATTAAAACATATATACAACGAAATTCAAAAATTATTATTCTAGAGAGAAAAAACCCCATCAGACTGAACACAATTTTGTTGTTGTCAAATAAATAATGCAGGAAACCACATTTAGATACGTTTTCTGGCTCGAGCGTAATCTTGTAACTAATTTCACCCGGGAATATCCCCGTACCCCATCCCCCCCACCCTCAGTGCATCCAGCTAGAATTTGAAACTAACCTCACCGTAATTTGCTTTGTTCTAGTTCTTTATTAACAGTACACGCAAAAAAAAAAGCCCCTTCATAAATTAGTTAGTAAAGTACTTCACTTGATAGACCTTTTAAATGTTTGTTTTTTTTGCATCGCATCTTAAGTTGGTAATTACACTGTCATATTTATTTTAGAAAAGAAAAATATTTAGGTGCTTTAAATTATTTGATGAAAGACACTACCTTTGCTAATTATGTGTGCTATTTACATTAATTTAAAAGGAAGTTTGTACTCTTTCTCTCTCTCTCTCTCTCTCTCTCTCTCTCTCTCTCTCTATATATATATATATATATATATATATATATATATATATATACACACACACACATACACACACCGAATGCTCAGAAACTCAACGCCCAGATTGCACATATAGCTTGTTTGAATCAAGAATAATACAAAGTACCTATACTCGTACACTTACATTCAGCAAACAAACAAATTAAGCTAACACAATTAGAAATTTGTTCAAAGTTTCGTCATACAGCGCCGGGAGAGCAAATCTGTGCAAGCATGCGTGTACAACATGTTGCATAGGAGCTAGGAGCGTGGAACTGCACATATAGTAACGGCAAGCATTTACATGTAGTATGGCATGATAGCCCAGTTGTTGGTGAGGACGATTTGGTAGCAAGACTCGCAATTGCATCGGGAGATGTGCGAGCTTTCCCAGATATCTTCCAACAGGTGCGTCATTCACTGCTGTATATTCCATTCACGGTAGGAATTACTCTCTGAAAGGTCCTTTTTCCTACCAATATCCTACTATATAATAGATTTTTGGTAGGGGAAAAGGCCTCTCAGAGTTTCTGCAGAGAAGTCGGGGGTGGACATATCGGGCACTTTCTGTGATGTAGGACCGTTAATGAAGACTCTCAGAACGTATTCCCATTTCTAGATGGACTTGTTCTGCTGCCGTGCTCCAAGATGTCGAAGTGTGCAGTGCCACGCGCCTAAATCTTATGCAACCTGCTGTACACGCATGCTTGCACAGATTTGCTCTCCCGGCGCTGTATGCCAAAATTTTGAACACATTATAACAGTACTAGCTTACTTTGCCGAATGTAGCTGTGTAAGGATTTTGTCTTTCTTTTGGTTCAAACAAACTATATGTGCAGTTTACGAATGGACTATGAAACGTTTAAATAATTTGATTACCAAAGCTGCTATAGTAAGCACTTACGCTCTATCATAAGCGTGAAGTTTTGTCACACCATATTGTATAAATACATTTGAAGGGTACAGGGGAAAAGGAGGAAATTCACATTACTCACACTCTCCAGAACAACACCTTCTATATCTCAAACCTCACAAGGACACCAACAAATATTTTTTTTATTAAATTAATTTGGATATGACAGAGAAAGTGTATAAAGGATGATGGTCTAACTGATGACAGCACAATTTGTGTTAAAATTGGTTTTTCCCTTGTACCCCTATGTTTTTAAACTGCTGCAGAACTTATTTTATAAGGTAAATATATTATTTTTTTTAAAAAAGTTAGAAGATCAGATGAAGAAACAGGTTGAAAATTGAATTAGTCCTAAGAAAAATGGAGGAGAAGAGACCCATGTTGGATGTGATTCTTCGGTACAAAGCAAACTTGATCAGAAACATCCTTAGGAGGAACTGTCTTCTGTATGACGTCATTGAAGGAAAGGTTGAGGGAAGGAGGAGCTTAGGAAGAAGGAGAATTCCAAAATTAGATGACTTGCAGGAAAGAAGAAAGTTCTGGGAGCTGAAGGAGGAGGCAGAAGACAGGGTCCATTGACGGTCTAAGTTTCACTGACAAAAGGAATGGATATGTCGTAAGATAGAACACCTATTTAAATCATATTTCGTTTATCAAATAAATGTGACAGTGTAATACAGCCCTTACTACCCAACCGAGCTGTAAGCTTTTAATTACAATATGAGGACGGGGAGATCGAGGTTCAAATCTCGGTCGGGTGAACTGGGGGAGGTTTTTTCCTAAATGGTTTTCCACTCTCCCTCCACGCAAATGCGGGTTCACTTCCTCTAATTTCAACCTTCTCAATTTCTAATACATGAGCGTAACTAGTACTTAAGCGAATAACCCGAACGGGTAGTAGGACGCGGTGCTAAATAAAAAAAATTACAATATGGGGAAGTAAACGTGAATATAGACCGGAAATCCTATTCAGGAGAAAAAACAAAACATCTTAAGTACACCACCCGTTCTGGATTCAAACCCCGACCTCTTGCGCCATCTGCAAACCAGACTAGAAGTCTCTTCCGCACGCACCAAGCGATGTGGGTGTGGAAGGATAAACAAACGTAATTCTCGCAACAAACTGTACCGCCAATGTCGAGGAGATCGGGGTTTGATCCTGGTAGAGTACACTGTGGGTCTTTTTCCATATATGGTTCCCCACTCCTCTACACAAATGCGGATACACTTCCTTTAAATTCAACCTTAAAGCATTAGAGAAACTAGGATAAAGGCAACTAGGCGTGTATACCAAATGAGAAAAAGAAGCAATGCAAAAAAAAAAAAAGAGAGAGAGAGAGAAAATACGATTCCTTAGTTAAGGGAATTAAAACCAAAACCCCTCTGGGTGGTATGCAAGAACGTTAGTGAACACTTAGTGGACCGATAGTATAGTCCCGAGTATACTATCGCTCACCTTTTAACTTAAGCAAATACATGCTAGTGTTCACTAAGCATTCACTTAGTCAAGCTCTTGCATACGGCCCTCAGTGCATCCGGTCAATATCGAACCAAGGACTAAAAGTCAAAACACACTATCCCTGCGTACAAAACCCCGCTTTGATGGGTCCATCCGGACAATCTTTGGGTTCAGAATATGAAAAGAAATAAATAAAACTACTCCATCAAGGTCCCTATATTGGGTGCCTTACTGGTACCCTCCACCCCCCTCCAACCGACACAAAAGGGGTGGGGGTATAAATGGGGATATCTGATGCGCATGGCACCCTGGGTACGCGCCATTTTCCGCCGCTGCGTCAACCGATCGATCGCCGTGACTTCCCCCAGGTGAATGACCTTATATGGTGCTGCTGTCTCTCTTTTCCCCGGATGAAAGATACAGCAGCCAAGAGTCTGCGAGACAGGGGCGTTGGAGGTGTCCCGGGATAGTCCATCCACCGGGGGGGTTGAAGGGGAGGGCTTTTGGTTGCCGTCTGAAGGACAACTGGGGAGCCTCCATTATACCCTCTCCCACTGCCACGAGTTTTAAGCAGATGACGTCATTTTCACATTTTTGGTTTAGTTTTAAATTTCGTTTGAAACTAAGTGTTTTTTTCCCTGTTCTCTACGGCGTTTCATTATCCGCCATGATAATACCCGCTTTGATGGACCAATGGTCAAAGGCGGTACGATCCTATTCAACTTTTTTTGTTCGAGTACCCCAAGATATAATTTCTCTACAACTTTGTACCTCCAAAGTTTTTTTTTCAGCACCGCGTCTTACTACCCGATCGGGTTATACGATTAAATACTAACTACGCCAATGGTTCTAGGGATTAAGGAGGTTGTTTTTATAGGAAGTGTACCTGCATTTGTATGAATAGAAAGTGGAAAACTATTTCAGAAAAAAAAATCCTTTAGTACACCCGACTGAGATTCGAACCTTGATATCCCCGTCATCGGCTGTCTAGTCTACCGCGAGAGTAGTGCGACTCTAAAGCGGGTCCCTTAAAGTTATTATTATTATTAGCACCGCGTCTTACTAAACGTTCGGGTTATATGCACTTACGCTAATGTGTAATGGTAGGGTGATTGTGAGATGAAATGGAGGACCTACAGTTTAACGCGAGATCCGAACCACGGTGGAGGCCTGGAATTCCACACATTCACAAGTTGTAAATAATACGAGTCTTGACAGAGTTGAAGGAAGGGTTTGACAATCAGACAAATATGTGCCGGGACCGATGATTGAACCCCGGACCCAAGCACAGAAGTCCGACACCTTACCCCTAGACAAAAGTTAAAACCATTTATATATATTTATATGTAAAGTAATGTGATTTATAGCTTTTACTTTTAATATATATTATTAGGATCTATGAAATAATAGTAATAATCAATGATAAAACTCCAAATGACGTCTAGATGCATTCAATTTTAGAATATTTGCTGAAAAAGACTACTTCAAATAGCTTTACTTCTAGACTCTAAAATGGAGTCATAAAAAAATCATGGGTAAATCACTCCAAATAAACCCTGATTTTGGTTGAAAGAACAGTAGAGAAAATTCAAACATAATTCCTTGCAGCCAACATTGATAACATTTCACTTTATGATTTGTCTTATTTTATAGGTATTGTTAATACCTATCAAAATTAACAGCTGCAGAAAACATTAACATTGTTTTGGTAACTCCAGTAACTAACTTCTACTGTTCTTCCTACCAAAATCATACAAAACATTTATCTTGGGGTGAAGAGCGCGAGGGAGAGGGAAGGGGGTAAAAGGGGAGGGAAGGGTGGCAAGGATGCTGGAAGGCAAGTCCCTGAGAATATTTTTTTTTGCTCACCTCCCCTTACACACAAATAAGGTTCCACCACCCTTATTTTTAGCCGATCCCCTTTGTTTTAAACCATGTATAAAGCCATAAATAATATTTACTGATAATAATTGCCTCTCCATATAAAAAAAAAGGTTCCATCACTTTTGGCTGTGGTGAGTTAATATAGAATTATTAAAACGTATATTAAAATATTGTTCTGTAACTATCACTTATGGCAGATCGGGTCAGTACTAGTTCGATAAGAATAGAAATGAAAGCGTAAAAAATAGTATTTCGTATTAATATTCTAAATGTAACTTTCTATCATAACTCCATTATGAAAACTTTAAACGAAAGAAGAATCATCTTTTATTTGAGAAAAGACCCGAGAAAATTTGTTTGAATTTAAATGCTAATATTCATCACAAATATTACAAGAATAATGGGTTTTTGAGGGTTTTTAGTCCTACTTCCCTTCCTGTCCTACTTCAGACATTTTTGGATTGTTGGGTACGCCTTTGAAAATATTTGGAGTAGCTCTTCCCTAGAAAATGTGGTTAAAAATTGAATATCCTTAAAATCTATTAGAAGTGGTCCTTGCCTGGATTAAAAAATCAATTAATACCTTTTGTAAATACTTAGAGAAGTTCTCCCCCAAGCACATTTCTGAAAGCTATTTCTTTTAGAAGCTATTTAGAATTCCCCCTTCATCAAATGCTTTTAATTGTATGCTTTTACTGAACAAACAGAGCATCCTAGCGGTGCATAGATAAACTAAATACAACTGTCTTTGGGTTTCATTTGCTAGATGTCGCGAGTGTAAACAATATCAGCATTGCCAACAGTAAAAATATACTTGGTGGCTTTATATTGTAGGAAATTATGAAGTATATTTTTTCACAATAATTTTATGTAAAATAAAGAAATTTATAGCCAAAATAAAATTAGTAAAAGGTATATTTTAACTATATAGTTAGTGACATTTCGTTCACATTGGTAACTTTAATTTTATATATAGGGGTCTTTTCTGCTAACATACTGCCAACACTGATATTTAATTAAAGATATCTCGCTTCTCAATTTTTCTGATTCTTCCTTCTCTACTCTACAGTGAAATCTGTAAATAAAAATGCGTATTGACACGTGTTATTTTTGTTCTTCTAGGATATATCCTGGACACGGCATACAATTTGTTCGTAATGACTGCAAGGTGATAAAGTATAAATATATTTTTATACAAACTTACATTGTTTCACAATTATACTTAACAAAATAGGCCTACTCATAGCTAATATGTTTATAAGCTTACCTAACCTAAAATTTTGATTGACAAGTAGGCCTATATCTAAACTCTATAGCTAAGCGAGGAAGAGGTAGCTGCAAAGTGTAAAGCTTTCTAACTTTAATATTAGACACTTAGCTAAAGGTTGATTTTAATTATCTGAAATAAACGTGGACAAGGTAAACATGAGATGTGAATTAGTTTCCATTCAACTCTTTATGCCCGAACGGCATAACGTGGTGCTAGTAATAATAATAATCTTTATGGTTTCCCCTCTCCCACCACGCAAACGCGGGTTCACTTTATCCATATTCAACCTTCCTAATTCCTAACCAATTACCGTAATTAGTACTTAAGCGTATAACCCGAACGGATAGTAAGACATGGTGCTAAATATTATTATTACTACTAACTCTTTATGTCTCGTCTACATAGAGTCGTACTCGGATATCGGTAGTCGGCGTTATATTGTTTCTTACTACAGAATGGACTGTCTACAATAAAATGTACCACGCAATTTCAACCAATAGGAATTAAGAAAATATAAGAAGTTGAGAAATAATAAACATAACAGACTGTTACAGTTAGTACAACTATATACAGGTAGCACTGTTTTCACTATACATAATTATGGGTAGGATAATTCCTGACATACTCCATAAGTAGGTATATGGTGAAATCCATTTCACACTAGTGCTCAACGGGCCAAGTCAACATAATACGAGGCAAAGAGGGTACATACACCAGTATGGACTATGTCTACATAATCAAAGTCATAATATTCATATTTTCAGATAATTAAAATATATTCTATATGTTTAAACAACTATTTAAAATAAAAATAAAAATGCAGTAAATATTTATACACATTTTCATGAACTAGGCTTTTATCCTAGATTAAATGAATATTCATTTTAACTAAGGCTGGGCCGATGCTGATAAGTTAACCATTCTGAATTATCGGCCGATATTGGCACAATCGGCCAAGGATAGTCTGTTTTTTATCATGCAGATATTTTATGCTAAATATTCAAAATCTACAGATATATTTTAAATTCCCAAGTCATGAAACTATAATTCATAGTTCAAACAAAAATATTTAAATACATTCTCTTGCATGTAAACACAAATTCTTCAACTCTGTGTTAAATACTTTATTTCATAATAAATAGCAAAACCAACATTCTAAACAAAATAAACCATTCAATTTTATTTACATTATGAAATGCTTGATAAAAATATTAGAAATAAATATTTCCTCAAGTAACAAAGTTAAGCACTAGGTATCAAAAACAATATTAGGTGGGCCTGAAGGATTTTATTTGCTGTAGATTTATAAAAAATTAAAAATATATTTAAAAATATGTTTAAAACTTAAATTTAGACTTTTTTTTTAACAAACCTACTACTTTCATGAAAAGTATAAAAGTGGCAAAATTAAATAATTCTTGTTTTTGAGTATTCTTACTGTACACGTTTATAATATAGGCTATTTCAATAACAAACCTAAATCGGTTTCGATTACCGGCAATATTTGCAACACAATATCGGCATCTGCCCTAATTTTAACCGATTTTAGTAATCCACCATAATTGTTTTTGATTGGCTGAACACAAAGTGTTGCAACATAAGAGAGAGATCATGTTCATCTCCATCTGACAAGCTATGCCGACAATCCTGACTTACTACTGTGATTGTGATATTCAATGTTTGACAGTCAATATTATGACTACTCCATCAAGCAGGTGTGACTCAATGTAGATGAGCCATTATTAAAATGCATCACATCCCTTCTTGCTATTTAATTACGGAGGACTTTGCTTATTTGGGGACTGTACACCTAAAATTGCACATTTAAGGCACTTTTTTTGGAAACAGTGCACTTCGAGTGCGAGATTCTTTGAACTTTTTATATGACATATAGGTCTAATTTTAAATTTTACATTTTTAACCAACTATAAACACAACAAAAGCAAATTTCCATTGATATCAAAAATAATATTATAAAGTAATTCTATATTTGTTGAGAAAATTAAGAAAAAAGACCTAATTCACAGAGAAATGTTAATATATAGGACATAAGTATTCAAAATAATCTCACATCATAGCACAAGGAATATTTTGATATGAGAGTTGACATTTTTATTATTATAATCTATCCCAAACTAATAAAAACTAATCTTTCATGCACCATAAACATATTATTGTATGTTTCATTAAATTTAGGGATTATTAAATACGTTACACCATTTTAATGAACACGCTCACAGAACACATTCACATTATTTTGATGTACAGTTCTATAGATTCCTATTCTATTAGGCTAACTTGAGCCTTAAATTCCTTCTCGTAAAATAATTTAAAGACAATCATTGAAGTTTTTATTTATTTTTTTGTTCAGAATCGTTTTAATTATAAATATTATTAATATTGTGCTTCATAAAAATCTTATACACACAAAATATCTGACACAATGATTGAGATAGCTATTCCAGTTTTGATCAAAATGTATGATAACTTAATTCTATTTTAGGTTGTTTCATTAGCAGATGTAGTCCTACAAAGTGTTTTTAATCAAAATAATAAAACAATATTTATTTACATAGGCTTACAAGCAGGGGCGCACCCACAGGGGAAGGGGGGCTTTGGGGGCTTAAACCCCCTGAAGGCCCTCCCTCAAAAAAATTAATGATGTTACAAAAATATGATTAACATTATGTTCCATCATTGAATCAATTATATTTAATATAAAAGAGATTAAATTTGTGCAGTAATTAGGGCTTTTCAAAGAAATACTTCTTTTATGTTGATTTTTAATTTTACTGTAAATTTTCACTCAATTAAAACTGGACCTGTAATACTGTAATATTTTCTAGAAATGGTTAAAGTATTTACTCTTGGTACATAGAGTTTTGAAGTGGGTACAGTGATTAAATTATTATTTTAAAGCAAATATGTAAACTATTGTATCAGGAAGAGGGGATGTTGCGATATTATTATATGCCCCCACCAACTGCAAATCCTGGGTGTGAAGAAGAATGTGTGAACACAGACCTGTTAACTGATGGCATACACAATGACAAAGGGTAGGCCGATGATACAATTTTGGTAAAAATTATCTTAAATTTTCCATTTGCATCCTTTGATATAAACATTTTTCCCTGGGGAGAAACACTCAGAACTCTACTTTTATGGGGCATCGCTGATTTTCTATCTTTCTTATCCCCCTACTTCAAATCAAATTTCCGAATATTACAGTAATTGAAATATATAATGTTGCAATTATGAAAATTATTATGTAACCCCCCTCCCCCTCCCAGCTCAAAATCCTGCTTACAAGAATTAAGCTTTTTAGTTGTTACATACATAAGAAAATTGTAGCCTACTTTTAAACGGTATGTGTATTAATAAATACTTTAAATAACCATTGGGTTATAATCTACGATTTTGTAGATGACTCCAATTAGGTGAGTTTTCTTTATTTTTTAAAAATTTATAATATAAAACAATTTTACAATGTTAAGTCATTTTGCTATAGGCCTAATTGGACATTTGCTTTTGTTGTGTGTATTAATGCTTAAAAGTATAAAATTTATCATTATATGACATAGGTAAAAGTTAAAAAATCTCTTTCTTGGCACAAACCATTCCCTACTTTTTTCCAAACAAATTATTCCTATTTTACATACATTATAATTAGTGAAAAATGATCGATTATAAAGAGGGAAAACTAATAAAAAACTCACTTTCATTTTCTATGATGGGTTGTAGGCCATGCACCTGCCACTCGCAAGCACATGCACACCTAAAACTATATTCCATAGAATAATTTTTTTTTAGAAACACGTAATAATTGTGTACAACAACCGCTTTTCACCTTTTCAGCAGCAAACCCTACTTTTGCAAATGAACAATAAAATTGCCACTTTGTCCTGTTAATCTTGAACATCAACACATGATTTGATACGAAGTAAACTCAAGTAATTTTCCATTAAACTACAACTGAATCGATTCAAAGAGTCACAGGGAAATGACACCCTAAATAGAAAAATCCAAATTAATATAGGTATTGAAAATAATTATCAGGGTACAAACCTAACTTTCAAACCCACATCAGAGTAATTTATATAACCTTTCAAGCTCTTTAGTAAATTTAAAATTATATTAATCAAATAAATAATTTAATTTCAGTAGAGTACATTTTTAACTTTATAATACAGTAGAACATTGATAGTCCAAATGTTTGGTAATCCTTTTTTTTAAAAATAGGCCAACATACAGATGTATGAAATGTAGAAAAAGGAAGCAACACTATGTAAAATGAATATTTTAGCGAGTGCATGAGCCCACTGAGACTCCTACACTCTACATGTCACTTGGATAGGGAGAACAGTTACCTTGCTTTTATTACTATCAATTTAATTACAACTTGTGAATGTGGGGAATGCCAGGCCTCCACCGTGGTTCGGATCCCACGTTAAACTGAAGGTCTTCCATTTTCACAATCACCCTACCATTACATATTAGCGTAAGTGCGTATAACCCGAATCGTTTGTGAGACCCCATATGTCCGTATTTTTGTTGTGTTTATTAATTATATCTCTGAAGCCTTTTATATTCAGTAATAGTTTCAGAACACCTATAAATCTGTTATTAGTGTTATTTATCACTTTACCAACGAGTTAGGCTAAGTTTATATTTTATGCTAACACTTTGTGTAATCCTGTACTGGCTTGTTTCATTGGCTAGATCTTCAAATTCTGTCGTTCAAAATGTCATGCCGCATTCAAAAAGAAGAAGAACCCGAGGAAGGTGAAGTGGACCAAAGCTTTCCGTAAGATGGCCGGCAAAGATCTCGCAATCGATCCATCCTTTGAGTTTGAGAAACATCGACACATTCCTGTTAAATATGACCGGGAATTTTGGAAAAAATCAGGTCAGTTTTATTTAAACATACCGGTTACTCATGTTATTATTGGTTTGCTATAATGATGGTACCTACCAAAGTTATATGTTTTGTGTTTGTAGCAAGACAAATGTTTAACCTGATTTTATTACATTGGACCTTCTGGAAGGCCTTTTTCTTACAGTACTTATTCTATAAATAGTATAGTAATTATGGTAGGAGAAATGGCCTTGATAGTTCTTTGTAAGAAAAGATTTAGGAATATTTATAGTACAGAACACTTAAGGTGCAGTCAAATTTTCATAGAAATAACCTTACTTGACAGCTAGAAGAGTTATTTACTGTAAAGTAACCTACTAGATCTACCTTTATGTATTCATACATAAAGTCATTTGATATGCAGCTGTTGCTTTTAATTGATATTAATACCTATAAAATAATACTAATACTAACAAACACTTTTGGATAGCGGATTCTACTTTATAACGAGCGGTTTATGTTTACCAGACAAAATAAAATGTACTCTTATTGTGAAACCCGCCATAGTGGCATAGTTAGCTAACACGCTAGTTCGGGTGAGCTAGACTGCCGAGGACGGGGAGATCGAGGTTCAGATCTCGGTCGGGTGAACTTGGGGAGGTTTTCCAATCTCCCTCCACGCAAATGGGGATTCACTTCCTTTAAATTCAACCTTCTCAATTCCTAACCCTTTAGCATAATTAGTACTTAAGCATATAACCCAAACGGGTAGTAAGACACGGTGCTAAACAACAACAACTACTACAACAACTACTAAGTTACAACTACACTGTGAAACAACGCAAATGCGTCAAAAGTCGCGTCACCCATGGCAATGATGCCATGCGCTAGCCGCAAGTTGCCTGATTCTTTTTATCATGACACCAAGTATAAAGTTAACATTCATCATCTAATTAAAGTTTAATGTTGCGTGGGAGTGCATTATTCCTATATCATGTTCAACCATTTACTGAAGAAATTTTGTGGTCCAAAAATGTCACCAAAAAGTCGCTAATTTTTGTTTCTCCAACTCAGTAGATACCCTGATCAAAAAACAAAGGGTAATAATTATATTAACTTTCAACATTCCCTGCTCCTCCAACTCACTCCATTCATCCTCATGGTAGACCAAACCACACTAACTCAACATTTTCTGCTCCTTCAACTCACTCCATTCATCGTCATGGTAGACCAAACCATACTAACTCAACATTTTCTGCTCCTCCAACTCACTCCATTCATCGTCATGGTAGACCAAACCATACTAACTCAACATTTTCTGCTCCTCCAACTCACTCCATTCATCCCCATGGTAGACCAAACCACACTAACTCAACATTTTCTGCTCCTCCAACTCACTCCATTCATCCCCATGGTAGACCAAACCACACTAACTCAACATTTTCTGCTCCTCCAACTCAATCCATTCATCGTCATGGTAGATCAAACCATACTAACTCAACATTTTCTGCTCCTCCAACTCACTCCATTCATCCTCATGGTAGACCAAACCATACTAACTCCATTCATCCTCATGGTAGACCAAACCACACTAACTCAACATTTTCTGCTCCTCCAACTCACTCCATTCATCGTCATGGTAGACCAAACCATACTAACTCAACATTTTCTGCTCCTCCAACTCACTCCATTCATCCTCATGGTAGACCAAACCATACTAACTCAACATTTTCTGCTCCTCCAACTCACTCCATTAATGCACATGGTGGGCCAAAATAGACAATTTCACTCTCTATTTAAAACAAACTTTGAATTATGTCACAGCGATTGCGTGATATTTAAACTGAAGTGTCATTGGTTCTAGAATAACCATGCAAGACAATAGAACTGGATGTAGACATTAAATTCTGCCTTTATTAATGCTAGGTTTACCGGAAAGCTATATTATGCTCACTTTAATTCATTGAGACGTATTGCCATATTCTTAATTATTAGGTGTTTTGTCTTCCGACAGGTACATTGCCCTTTAGAATGTCCTATCAGCAGTTTCCTTTTATAGACTCTGAAATTCAGTTCTCTTTCCTTGGTGCATCCGTCAGCTTCTTGGTTCCCTTTTCCCTTCCACTTTCACTTCTATAACATCACTCATTAAGACATTTCTTCCCATAAGGTTAACCATACAGTTGGCCCATTTTTTTTGTAGATTCATCTGCACAGTGGTAGTTATCATCTTTTAATTTACTATTTTTAGAACTTCTTCATTAGTTTCCTAATCTTTCCACTTTATCTTCTATTTTGCTCTTAAAATATTTCTTTTCCTTTTTTTTCACAAGGTCACTGTCTCGGCTCTATATGTAACATATATAAGCCATATGACAATGTGAACTAAACCTTATAAATTTCTGTCGCAGTGGAGGCCATGAAGCGCGTCGAGCTAATACGTCAGCGGCGCTCCAACCATTACATCATGCAGCGACTCCGTAAGGGTCGTGAGTTGGAGACGCAACGCGACATCAAGGAGGTCCAGCGAGACTTGTCCCTTATCCGGTCCCCGGCGGCCGGACTCAAGGAGAGGAAGAGGTTGGAGGAGGCGGCAGTTGTTATCGAGGTGGAGTCTGACACAGAAGAGCTCAAGATGGAGGAAGAAGAGCCGGAAGAGATTGTGTTGTAAATTTTACGTTGACAACACATTTTGTTTAGTTTTAAGTTCAAACTATATTATTTGGCTCATGTGTCTTCTCTTAAATGTAATATATTTGCTCGTTATTCACATTTCTTGGATTGAGTTCATACTTGTTGTTTTATTCTACTCTGTAATCATTGACTATTTACATGTGTTTAAAACTCTCGAATTGTTAGACGAACACAAAATAGACAAATTAAAAATAAAATATTGGACCAAATCTATTTTTCTCAAATTTTAAATCTACACATTTTTTAGAATCTTGAATCAAGATTTAAATCATCAAATTTTTAAAAATGTGCACTCTATAAAAAGTGAAAATTCAAATTAACATAAAACCGATTTTAAAAAGGAAACCAGCATCTTGTACAAAATAAATTTCTTGATAAAATTTTAGCAACACTTTATTTATTCAATGTTTTATTTTAATTTATCATATTACATAGAATAAGATTACACTTTAAGATAGTTAATTCTTACTTCTAAATCATTTATACTAAAACCCGCCTCGGTGGCGTAGTTGGCTAACGCGCTAGTTGTGTTGAGCTCAACTGCTGAGGACAGGGAGATCGAGGTTCGAATCTCGGTTGGGTGAACTGGGGGTGGTTTTTCCTAAATGGTTTTCCACTCTCCTTCCAGGCAAATGCGGGTTCACTTCCTCTAATTCAACCTTCCCAATTCCTAATCCATTAACGTAATTAGTACTTAAAGCGTATAACCTGAACGGGTAGTAAGACGCGGTGCTAAATATTATTATTTATACTAAAATGAAAAAATTGGCCTAACATACAGTAGCCCCATGGCTTCTTTGGTGCTGACTGACAGCTCACAACTGACTTCTGACAGTCAACATTTAGGTATATACCTACATTTTGACTGTCAGAAGTGACAGCTGCTAAACACATGTTTTTGCAGATCATATGGTTCGGCATAGGGATACATAATTTGGTCTGGTGACTTTTCAATGCTGTCAGTCAGCACCAAAGAAGTCATGAGACTACTGTACTTACTCTATGTCATTAGGAACTCCAAAGTTCATTGACACACTTACAAAAGTATGCCATTATCTTGAGCTAGTTCTATTCAGTCGACCCTATTACACCTTCTCTCTTTAAGGTCCATTCAAATGTTATCCTCTCATCCGCTTCTAGGTCTTCCCAATGGTTTTTTCCCTCATTGGGCATACCATTCAATATTCTAAACACTGTTCTAGAATCCCTCATTCACACTACATGTTCTGCCCACCATATTCTACAAGATTTGATTATCCCAACAATGTCTAGTGATTACAGGGTATGTAACTTAACATTATGTAACCTCCTCCACTACCCAGTGGCCTAACCCTTTTTTAGACCAAACATTTTCCTAATTATCTTGTTTTCAAACACACTATTTTTTTTTCTTTATGTAAATTTAGAGACCACGTTTTACACCCATAGAAAACAACCTGTACATTTTATTATTTTGTATATTTTGAGAGTTATATCCCTTGAAAGCAGGCGACATATCAACAATTTACTGGTCGAATAACAGCTTGAATTTCTTGTCTGTACTATTTTACAAATTTTCAATCTAATATTGATATTTCTACTTAAAATTGTTTTTAAATATTTATACTCATTAACCCCGACAAATTATATGTTGTTCGCAATAATCTCTAATTTGACCCCAATTTGTATATCTGTGTGATCATATACTTACTCTTCAGCGTTCACTTCATAACCTATTTATGATTGCTTATTGATTATGGCTTGGAAATGTATAAGAAGAAAGTGTAGAAACACTATATTAATGTAGAAGCCCTATTGTGTTTGTTCCTTTTATATTTTCCTATTCATCTTTCCTGTATCTTCCAAATATTATACAATTACCTCGTAAAGTGATGAGAGGTTTTTCATTATAGATATATATTAGTGTAAAGTAATAGTGGAGGAAGCCAACCCGATAGGATATTTAAATTAGGCCTAGGGACAAACACACTCTTTTCTTAAATTTCTTCTTACACATTTCACACTTCCAAATTCTTTACACTTTAACATTCACACATTGTTTTTAAATTATCAGAAATATTAATTTTTTCATAAAAGAGAGAGACATAATAGTAACATATACAATTTTATACTTATTTTGTTAAAAGGAAAATAAAATCTGATGATTTCCCAATTTTACAATTCTATATACTGTTCTCATTTATTCAACCAATTTCACAAAATCAGTTTTTCGGTTCAAGACATTCAAATTGGGAATATTTTTTGAACATCAAATCTCTCAATTACTATGGAATTCAAGTGTCCCATTTTAATTAATATGACTTCATTTTGAACTAATTTGTAGCTTTTTGAAGGTGTAGTAATCTAATTACCATATAAATCAAGGAATTAATGCATATCCAAATCATGTTAAAAAATAATTTCATTTAAAAAAATTCTGGATATAGAATGGTCTTGCATTGAGGATCTTAATTTGCTTACTTTCTCTTTGTCTGAACCAAGTTTATTGTTCTTAGAATTATTTTTACTACAAACCTTTCTTTCTACTCATTACATGCAACAAACAAAGCATTTTAAAGTTTATTGTGTTCAATTTCAATACTACTAAATTTAGCAATGTCACAAACAGTCTAGATATATAGTTTTCAGCCTAGTCAATGTATCGGAAGGTAAGGATGTGGTAACGATCAGAGAGCAGTTGATCCTGTTAACACGTGAAGCCCCACACTCGCTGTAGTTGAGGACATAAACATATGAGCTACCACTAGTCTGTGGTAGGGTGATATTGAGAAATGGTGCTAAGTAGCATTCGCTCACATGGAGGTAAGTGGCAGCAGTATGGGTGATGCAGGGGATTGATCAGAAGATGAATAGTGGTAGAAATAAATCGTAACTATCTTCTTGCTGCATTAATCTCTCACTTATGACATGCAAATTTATTGGGGTAAGTAAGTATTAGGTGTGGCAAGGAGAATGGGTTGGTGGTTTATTTCTTAATCTGTAAGCCTGCACACACACTTACGGGGGCCGACTCTTTAAGAGAAAATTGCTGCACAGATTTTCATTTCTAACGTAACATTACAGTTTATTCTATGCTGTGTCATTTCAAAATACTGGTATGATTCACACCAAAATAAAGTTGAAAGATTCCAACAGGGCTCTTTTTCCTTAACCTATAGTTTTGGTTTTATTAATAGGAAAAAAAAGTATGAAAATGTGACATTAACTCATATTCAAAGACTTTTTTTTAGCATGATTGATGAAAGAGGGCTCTATATTTAGCCTTCCTTTAACAAATACAGTAATTTTTTATAGACTCACAACATAAAATATAAATCTATTCGAGAACTACCAGCGAGCTTTCCTCATTATTGTGGCATAGGTTTGTAGTTTTCTTTCCCCTCATTTTGACATGACAAAGGGTGATGATAGGTGAAGAGCAAAAGGAATTATAAGCTTAGAATAGAGAAATAGTTCCAGAAAATGACACATAACATTCTATTTTAGACAGTGTGGTCTTACAGCGATTGATACTTCATTGCTGACCAAGGAGGTTGCCTTAATAAAACATTTTCAGGATCACAGAGCAACACCAAATATACACAAAACAAAATTAACTTGTTTTTGACACAAAAAGTTCCTTTCAACAAGAGTTATGCAGCACACATTTCCAACCAAAGCAATATTTTTTAATTCTTTTCAGGTTGGGCATGTGGTTTTTCTGGAAGTGTTAATAACTAGTCCACTTAACATAAATTTCATTGAATGGATTTATTTGACATGCTAGTTTTTCAAGTGAAAGTGAATGGGATAGTTGTTTTAGGCATGGTTTCACATTTTATTTTTAATTCCCTTCTGAAATAATCTTAGATAACTAATTTTTGTACAACTATGTAAATGGTCTAACACGTTACTCTCACATTAGAATGAACTTCCAATGATGGGGATACAGGGGTTACTGATATGGGGTACTAACAGTGGTTTATCTTAGATAGTTTTGCACCCTTCCTTGACACAAATGTTGATACATTTATTCTAAATCTGATCTTCCCCATCCTTATCTCATTAGTATAAATTAGCCCTAACAGGTAGCAAGATATGGCACACACAAAAAGGTCCAGGCTGTAACTACAGTGAAATTTGGGGAGCAATAGGACTGACAAAAATCATGCTAGCAAATTGAAACATTCATAAAACTTGTGCAATCTCTGGGTTGGCTTGCATAATCTTCATATGGCCACTAATGAAGGAACTGAACAGATAACCTTTATTTCAATATATTAAATTTTATGTAAGAATTTATGACGTTCTCTCAGTTGTCTTTGGTGGTTTGTGCACTTTCCCGCAAGATATTAAAAAAAAAGTTTGCCTTGTTAAGCTTTGTATAATTCAAAATAAAATTTTAAATAGTCTTTTGGTGTATACTAACGTACTGGTTCTAGTAGGAGAAGAAATGTCGGTAGTAATAATTATTAAAATACTAGGCTGCAGGTATATATATATTAGGGTTGAGCTTTTGAAATGATCTAGGTTTTCCTAACAATAAGTAAACCTATGTAGTATACAGTTCTCTAACGGCTCAATCTTTGATGGTTCACGATGTGTTGCCTGAATAGAAGTCCAACCTTGCGACCTCTTTTCTTGAATCTTGGCAGTTATTTTGTTTTGTCGCCTCAAGGGATGGCGTTTAGCAAGTGGAGATGTGTTCGTACTATGGATGGACTGCTCAACCGAGACCCAAGTAATGGGGTTAGTCCCTTTTCATTGTGTAGCTATAGGGAGCTATATTTTTATCTGTGAGATTTGTTTAAAAATTTGTACTACATTATTTAAAAAAAATAATTTTTGTTTACTTCTGATAGATAGTTAAAAATACCCCAGCAAATTTATTAAATGGTTGAGAAAGAGAGAGGAAAAAAAGGTTCAAATTAAGAAAGCTAAACAAATTATCAAGACGGACAGAAGTCTTGTCAGTGACAAGTATTTACACTCGGTGACAAGATCAACTAGTTCATACACAAACGCACAAACTCGATCTCTTTTATTACGGCCGAGTCTGTAAGTGAGTGTTATAACTAATAAGGAATAATCTTTTAGTTTCAATTGCCTAGTGATAGGCAGTGTTGAATCTTGGGCAGAGCATAGTACATCAAAGAGCCAGGGTCACATATCTTTCAGATAGATATAAATGTCAGGAATAAAAAATGTTGTTTCACATTGGTATTTTTATTAAAAAAGTATTTATTTTTGGCAAAGTGAATGTGAGGATGCTTGATGAAATATATAAAATAATAGAACATCGTTTATTTTATTAGGATACCATCACTATTTTATGAACATCAAGATATTTAATGTCATTATCTAAGGGATAAGGACAAGGGTCAAGTAGCTAACAAAAATTGTGCCAGAGTTAATGGGAGGAGAGGATAGTAAAATCACATTGATACATCACATGTGCCTTCCCCCAGTGGTGGATACAGGGAGAGGGGGGGGCAATTGCCCCCTGCATAAAATATAATCTAAAATATTAAACCAATAACTTAATGTTGGAAATGACTCAACACCTTTCTTGCCCTATCTCCTAAATTACCTAGACAATAACTCTTTCAATTTAGCTCTATTGTTCAGAAAACTAAGTGGCTTAAAACTAAAACTCTACACAGATTAGATTACAAAGTTTAGTATGTAGTACCTAGTTTGTGGGTTTGTCAGGAGAAAAACAAGAGCAAGGTGAATATGGTAGGAATAAGATATCTAAGAAATGTATGTGTAAATCTCATCTGGACAGAGTCAGTAATGAATGGTTTCTGAAAGGTGTTTGAAAGGGAATCCAATAGGTCAATGTGAACCAGGCTTAGTTTGTTCGGCCATATTGAGAGGATGAGTGTGGATTGAGTGACGAATCAAATATATACAGATAGAGTGTATGGATCAAAAGTAAGGAGTAGGCCATGTAAGACGTGGCTAAATGTTGTAGCCGAATGGTTGAAAAATATAAAAATTAAGAGTTTTAAGAATAAATAAACACACATGACTCGTATATGGATGTTGTTGAAGCAAATAAAGTATTCATGGATAAGGAAGTGTGGAGGAAGTTAGTGAGGATGGATTAAGTAAGACTACCTACGGAGTAGTTGTGTTTGAGCTATATGCACAGTTTCTTCCCTACCCCTGTGAGAGAATAGTGTAATTAGTCAAGGCCATATCCGGTGGGGGGGAGGGTTTGGGGGTTCAAACACTCTCAAAATTTTATGAACAAAATCTATATGGCTTTATTTATAGTTAAAACAATATCAACATTAAGATACAAGTACAAATTAGGGGGCTATGTTACCATAAAAAGCACTCAAGAGAGCTTCTAGAGGTGTTTAGCCTTTTTCCTAGACTTCAGCAGTTATGGTATTATGTTGCTTTAAAAACACTTTAGATAGGTAACTTCTAGAGATGTCTAATATTCAGATATTTTCCTAACAGACAGTTAAGGAATAATGTTGCCATAAAAACACTTCAAATAGCTTCTAGAACAGTTTATCATTTATAATTTTTTCTAGCTTCCAGCAATTGGTGGATGTGCCCACCAAGCCCCCCATGAAATTATTGGATAACTACGTCTTTGTAATTATTGAAGTTATACTTCTTTAGGCGCGTTATGAAAAAATGATGAGAGTAAAATTTTAAGATGCGCGCGCATCACTGTAACACAAAAGTAACAGGTTGAAGCTAAACCGCTCATTAAGTCTCGAAAAAAGCTACCAACAAAATAGAAATAGAAACTCTGTTAGTCGCGCATGTTGGTACGCTCGTCGCCTCTGATCACTGTTTTCATAT
>CABFVX010005170.1:0-54176 GCA_902151425.1 Timema shepardi | reverse complement strand
TAATCAGATAAATCTATGCCGGGACCGAGGATTGAACCCCAGCCGCCAGCATAGAAGTCTGACACCTTACCCCTAGACCGCCAGGTAACCAATCAATTTATTATTAATGGCAATGATTAAAACTCAGAATCAAGAACATATTGTAAGAAACCAACCCCTTTCTTTATTATTTTTAAATACATATTTTGATACTAAATATTTTAATTTCACAAGACCTGATGGTGAGATATTATTTATTAGTACACACCACACACCCCTGGCCACAGTCTTATTTAAAATGACGGGTAACAAATTCAACGAGCTCTAGCAGACGAAAAGATTAAAGTAAAATAGTTGCTGATGAAAAACCGCACCGACAGCCTGTCGACGACGTATGGCTTTACTCCTTGCTCAACGGCGTGTGCGGGGTGCATCGGCTACCTTAATGACTATTCAGACAGATCTACACTTGGTCACGTGATTGCCGATGCAACTCTCAAGGGCACGTATCAAGGCGACAGCGTATAACAAGACTATTCGGATACAGCCTATGTCCCCACATCCGTGTGTCTGACCCCGAGGCTACAGCTAATACAGTTTGATGACTTTCTTTCAAACTTGTTAATTAGATGTTATACTATTTACATATCCTGGGGCATTTTTTATTTTGATTCTAACCCTCTAATTAAGGTTTTTTTATTCTAGGGTGGATCCAGGGCTTATTGTCGAGGGGGAATTGAATTTCATGAAGGTCCATCAAGTATTAATTTAATGATTTAATTAATCAAGTTTTTAATTTATATTAATTTTAGTAATGATAGTAATAATAATAAGAGGACTTGTAAGAAAAACCTACTTTTGATTAACAAATTTGTAATTTTAACACAAAAAAACAACAACACAAAACCAAAAATCACTGTCACAATAAAACTAATAAATGTGTATATGAGCCTAAAATGTTTTAGCTTTAATAGAAAAAAGTATGTATTTTAAGACAAATACTTGGTTATCAGACTAAACTTAGTAATCTAATTACTGGAAAGTTTTATTTAAGCCACTAGCTTTTCTATCCATTAGAGCTAAGTTGAAAGAGTTATTGATTAGTTCATGTGGGAGATAGGCCGAGAGAGGCGTTAGAGTCAGTCATTATTTTCAACATTAAGGTACTGGTTTCGATATTTTTGATTATTTTCCATGTGGGGGGAAGGGGAGGAGGATCACCCTCATCGCCTACCTCCGGGATCCACCACTGCGTACGTTGATGACGGATTCTTGAATATTTTGTCACCAGCTATTATCGACTAGCGGTACATGAAGAGGTGTCATATCATTTTTTTTGTTTGATTATTATTATTATTATTTTTCACGTGTTGCAGAAGAAGGTGAGAGGGAAATGGTTTGTGGGCCCACGCGCTGACTCTAGAGCACAGTACACGACTTATCTACACGAGTGATTTTAGCAGCGCTGATAACGCCTGTAACAGCGTGACTGCCCCAATTGCCCATACTTATCGATATTTTCTTCCCAGATTTCAGTAATAAAATTGACTTTGAGGGTGGAATACTTACACTTGTCTTTATTACTTAAGACAGTATAATTTATCTAAAACATATGGCGTTATTGGTATTGGGTCTACCCTACACTTTCAACAAGACTAAAACAATATAAAATTAAACTTTTTTTTTTAACAAAATAAGGGAAGTTGAATACATATTGTTCAAGTATTTTTGTACGTTAGTAGAATACTTTGTTGAAAGATTACACCAAGAAATATGTTAAAAACACTAACTTTTCTAATAATATATAGTTCTGCCTAGTACAACAACAAATGTATTTATCTCCTTCTCAAGAGTCGCGCTTATTTCTGTCGCCCGGAGAAACACGACCATTTAAAATAATGATTGTGTCGCTAAGCAGCGCTACTAGAATTGCTTGTTAGTGTCGGTGGTTTTAGTACTTCGTGTCTTTTAGCATAAGTACAGGCTATCTGCACGTACTTAACACTAATCGGACATAATCGGAGAAAGTAGAATGTAGAGGAAATGTACCATCATTTTATTCGAAATAGAATGGCAAACCAATTAGGAAAGAGTCAACTCAAACCAGGATTTGAACTCCAATCCCCCAATAACAACAATATGAAGAACCCAAAGACTCGAATATATTTCACATTATTATTTTTATGATTTTCTACACCTCGTCTTACTATCCGTTCAGGTTGCACGCTTATGTACTAATTACGCTAGTGGTTTTAGGGATCAGGAAGGTTATATTAACAGGAAGTGTTCCCGCATTCAAGGTCGTAGCCGGGGACGTTTGGGGGTTTTATGGACAAAATATATATGGCTTTATTTATGGTTCAAACAATGTAAAAATTAAGATACAAGTAAAATTAGGGGGCTGTGTTACCATAAAAAGAACTTCAGAGAGTTTTTAATAGTGTTAAAAATTTAGAAATTTTCCTAGACTTCGGCATTTTGGGGGTTATTTTACCATAAAAAACCACTTCAGAGAGCTTCAGAAAGTGTTTATCATTTAGAATTTTTTCTAACTTCCAGAAATTGGGGGATGTGCCCACAACCCCCCGCCCCCTGGAATTATTAGCTAGCTATGGCCTTGCCCACATTTGTGTATGTGGAAAGTGGAAAACAATTTGGGAAAAACTACCCTCAATACATCCGAGTGAGATTCGAACCTAAACTCTCCGTCATCGGTAGTCTAGCCTACTGCAAGAGTAGCGCGTTAGCCCACGCGGCCACCGAAGTGGGTTCCACTATCATTGATATATATAAAAATATGTTTATATCTTTTTTAGCGTATGGTATTACTGACCGGAAGGGACATGACATCCAGTTCAGTGTCCTGTAGGTATACTATTAGCCGCTCTGTTGGTACAGGGAGTTGTCCAGGATACAACATGGGAGGTTGTCTACACGTAGGTACCCGTAATGAGATTTTGTGATTAGAGTGAATATGGAGGTGAGGGCCGGTGGGAGTCATAAAACCTGACTTAAGCCTAGTTTACCATTGTCTTATGACCAGTGGAATAATTACCCATAAGAGAAAATTACCCAAAGTACTAGCCGTTATTCAAATCCGGGACCTCTAGGTTCGTATCCAGGTGTATTGACCACTATACCACGTGGTCGGATATAAAATATGTTAAATTTCTTCTTAGAATCACTTACTATTATACATACTAATTTATCTTTCGTAAATTCTTAATTTGCAAAGAAAGTGTCAATTGGATTCTATTCGTAAAATATTGCATAATAACACTTAAGATATCTGGTCTACAGTAGATCGGAAAACACTAATCTTAGTACGCACTTGTAAGCAATGTTTACCAACTTTTGCCCAACACAGGAAACAGATTGTTGGCAAACATTGTGTAAACATTGTTTCTCGTCCAGAGCTCACTTGAGTGAAAGATACCTGTTGAGGAGGCTGCTGCTGTGTCTTGTGCTTTGTATGTAGCTTTATCTGTTCAAGAAGACAGAGAAGAAGAAAATAGTGGTGGGTTGGGGTTCATTTACACTAACTGAAAACTTTCCACTTATTTCATTAAAACATCCTGTTTGTTCTACGTGATTTTTACAGTCCTCAATTGTCACATCCCACAACAGTGTATTTGTATGAAATATTTCAATCAGTTCCAAAGTTTTTTTCGGCTGACCACGACGTCACAAAATGAGATAGCAGTAACTGATGTACTCGGTGTTAATAACAGAGCCAGAATGGCCCACGTTGCTTGTTGTCGGAAATGTTGTCCAGCCCGTTCAAAGTAGCAAACATTGTTTCTTATAGCCCTTTTTAAATGGATAACGGGAAACACGTTTTCCCCACTGTGAAACACGAGGGCAACATGTTGGCAAACAATGTTTTTGGGGAAATGTTTCCCAGTGCGTACTAGGCTTAAGGCTAGTTACAATTTTGAATTCATCATCACTGTTATCAATATGTGAATAAAAAGAGAATTAGAATCACTTTTATTGTTCTATTATGACTAATTTGATGAATATATTTTCATCACCGCGTCTTAATAACTGTTAAGGCTGTATGCAGATGTACTAATTACACTAATGTCCTAAGGATGAAGAAGGTTGAATTTAGAGGAAGTGTAAGGCCTACTCTCATTTGCGTGGCTGAAGAGTAAAAAGCCACTTAGGAAAAACCACCCTCAACACACCCGACTGGGATTCGAACACCGATATCTTTTCATCTACAGCCCAGTATATTGCGAGAATAGTGCCTTAGACCTTGCGGCCACCGAAGGTCAAATTATGAGACTTTTGGTATTAAGAACCTAAGAATACTTTGGATATCTTGATCGTATTCGTTCCATTTAGATATTTGACCCATTTTCCACAAAAGATTAAATACATTTTCCATCTGCCCTTTGTAGACGGTGTTGGGTGGAGTAGGGGAGAGGTAAATACTGAAATTTTAATATAATATCAAAATATATATGAAGTACAACAGCTATTATATGAAACGTTAAATATGTGTTGACTACACAGACAACTCACTCGTTACACTTTACAACCAGGCTAGAGACTCAGTATTCAAATTTCAAAATATATACCAGTATACGCATTAAAATCACCCTTAAAATTTTAAATTGGACAAAAGTATGTACAACATCATTATACAATAGCGTCAATGCATTATATGTCCCCTGAGTCCAGATTAAATTTCTTAGTGTGTCATTGCTGTAGCCAGCTAAATAATATTGAGAATGATCACGTGGGGGATATTTAAGCATAATAATGTTGAAAAATAAATATTTGTAATTTGCTTGTGCGTAGCAGATGTCTACAAATGTAAACAAATTACTACATCGTTTCCTGCATTGGTGGGCACGCGAATTAAATGCTAGGCTCATCTAGTCTGGTTTTCCAGTAACGGTGAGGTTGAGGTTCTTATGTCGGCCAGGTGTGATGAGGGGGATTTTTCTTAAGTGAGTTCCCTCTTTCCCTCCAAGCCAATGCTGTAGAATTTACTAAAAATATACCTTCTACATCCATTCCTAATTAGCGTAGTTACAAATCCAGCTCAAATTTGTAGTAAGATGTGAAAAAACCCAGTTAATTTGTCGCACATGTGTAGTCAGATGATCACAGAAACAAATTATTTAAAAAAAATTATTAATTACTATATTTTAATTAGGAAAGAGACCCATTAATCCTTAAAGATATTTTATATGGGCAAGAACGTTGGATTAGAGATATATGTTTCTCTTAATTATTTAGTTGGAATTTGTTTTGGAGCTTTTATACTGCTAATTGATGGTTCATCTCCAAAGGAATTATAAGACAAACTTAACAACCAAAATCAATACCATTAATTTAACACTTAACTGAATGTATGAATGAATTATAAGAAAGTAATTTAACATTTAGTCATTATTTATTTTTTATATTAGTTTATTTCCTCTTATATTTATTTACAATAGGCCTACTTTAATTCGAATTATAGATTAGGGATACTTAAGGTAAGATGAGGTTTGGATTAATAAAATAGTGGATTTGACCTAATTCTAATTTCAATGTATTCCTACGCTAAGCTACAAGTTCTGGAACTGTCATATTAGGTTGCTGACAGATGCTATCAATAGGCCTAATAACTGCTGTTAAGATATCTATAGCGACTTTTTATCAATGTTGGCTACTCCACGTTTGATATCATCATTTTAAAAATTTCTTCCTCCAGTGATCCAACTTTATGAACCCATAACCATTTTCTCCATTGGTTTCAAAGACTTCGTCACTGAAAATAATAATTGGAAAAGGGAAATTACTTGTGGTTTAGCCATATTGGTTTGCTAGGAATTTTTGCACACACCTGTGCCATATAGATTTTGTACTGGGTGAGAATCCCGATATCTAATTTAAATCATGGACGTTATTGAAAGCTAAGAAAGCCGCGTATTTGAAGCTTAACATTTTTTATTTCTAGGCTATAGCTTAGTCGTCCATGCATTTTCTGAAAATACAGATTCGCCGCTACTTAAACTGGTATTGCTTATTTTCCCTCTTTAGTGTAGCATCACTATCCAGGAAACTATCTAACAGCTATAACAGCAATGCTTGCCCCTTTCTCCAAAATAAAATAGGAGATTTTTTGATGGGGGTAGTAAGGGACATTTTAAACATATTGATTGCCTACACACATTATTTGGAGTATTATTTTTATGGTTATATGGGGATTAGGTTGTAAATAATATAATCTATATATTTATAGCGTGAAGAAATTCACCACGACAACGATTCTTGGAAGTGTTTAAAACAGACTTTCATTATTTTATATATATATAAAAAATGAAAGCTTCACCTAAACACCGAGAATGTGACCAACAATTTCAAATTCCAAACATGTTTTAAGTGGAAGCAGCAATTTAAGAAAACGATGATTTATTTTGAAAGCAGTTTCTTTTGAGTTCTACCCAACCAATTTTAATTTTCTTCTTTGAAGAATATTATAGAATTTTCTTCGGGGAATGTCATATCAAAGATAATAAATTTTAAATAGTAAGGCCATAATTATTTAATAAAACGAATCCCACAGTTCTACTATATATATATATATATATATATATATATATATAAAATTAAAATCTATTAATTTTTTTCGCATATTTAGTCAGTAATTACTATGTATCTTAATTGTCTTTAAATTTTTCATTCTCAAACTTCATGTATTTTATGTATTTCTAGCAGCCAGAAAACAGCTCTTTCTAAATGTAACTTTTCTTTTACTAAATTATCTGTTTTCCCATACTTGAACTCTTTTAATAAAACTTGATCTAAAATCAAATACCCTTTTATTTTAATAATTCCTTTCGATTTTTCTTTTTCTCACTCTAAAGTATAAGATCAGGCTTTCACCGCTTGAGCCTTGATATGATCTGGATGACCGCCCCTCCAGAGAAACGAACTGGAGGCCTCCAATCAACTGGGAAGAGGTTTGGTACTAAAAACCCCTCGGAGGTAGCCAATGGCTACTAAAAGTTCCCACGCAAGGTGGGTTGTGATACTAGGTGGGTAGCCTCTTTATAATTTTAATAAAGTTTACTGTCCATGAAGTGTGTGGACTTGTGTGAGGAACCCGTGGGAAGATACTTGGTTTTACCGTGTCAAAAGATTCCCCACCCCTGATCTAGAGTTTTGAAATCTAGAACTTACATTCATAAAATAAAAAAAGCTACTGTTGAGATCTGTCTTTGAAAAATTGATGTATACGGACTCAACTAGCCATTTCGTTGTCATAAGTTTCCGAACGGAACAATAGCTCTTACAAATACCTATACATCGCATTAATGGTATATCAAAAGATTATCAATTTTAGTCCTAAAAGGCTCTTTATGGGAAAATTGACCTGTAGATAAGAAAGCATAAATAAAAAAGTAGTTTTTTTTAGGGGTTTAATCCTCTTACTCCCCCAACACTATTATTATGGTCTTGGATATACAGTTTTATGTTTAACTTTGTGCTCGGCCGGGGTTCGATCCCCGGTCCCGGCAAAGATTTATCTGATTACCAAACCCTTCCTTCACCTCTGACAAGACATCTTGTTAATGTCATTACACATTAGCGTAAGTGCGTATAACCCGAACGGGTAGTAAGACGCGGTGCTAATAATAATAATAATAATAATAATAAACTTTGTGCTGCTTCACCAATGATGACTTTAATGGGTGATTCTCCTGTGAGCAGCCCACAAATATTTAAGTTCAACTTCTGCGAACGTCCGCACATGGTCTAACGCGTCACTCTTGTATTAGATTAATTTGCCGTTAACGTGGAGATCTGGTTTCAAATACCAGCACGGTAGACTGAGGGTAGTTTTTCTAAATGGTTTCCCACCATTCCTCCAGCCAAATTTAATGTATATTTCCTCTTAAATGCCACCTTCCTAACTCGTTTTCCGTGTAATTAATGTTTGTGGAGGATGTTACATGATTATGAGCTGCATATCCTGTACTCATCACAAGACATTGTTAAGCTAGTAAAATCTCTCAGATAAAGGTGGGCAGGACATGCAGCCTGAATGGGGGATTTTTGAACCTTGTTCAGAGTAGTGGAAAACCCAATGGGAAGACCTAGACGCAGTTGGGAGGGTAACATCAGAATTGACCTCAAAGAGATAGGTTGTAATGAGGTGGACTGGATATAACTAGCTCAAGATAGGGATAGGTGACGCACTTTTGTAAATATAACAATTAAATTTTGGGTTCCTAATGTCATAGAGTAACTAAGTAAAGTCAAATTTTTGTTTGATCAAGTTACCAGATTTACTATCGCGTTTTCTTTTGTCAGGCCTTACAATATGCAGCCGAACCATTTGATAGATATTAGCAATAGGCCTACCTATAGAATAATATTATTATTGTAGTCAAATGTTACCAAAGTTTATGTTTTAAAAAATAAATCTTCCTATGGCCGAGTGGTCTAACACGTTATTCCCTCAGTAGATTAGACTGCCAATTACGGGGAGATCAAGGTTCGACTCTCAATCGGGTGTATTAAGTGTGGTTTATTTAAGACCGGTTTCCACTTTACCTCCACGCAAATTTGGGTATATTTCATATAAATAGAACATTTATAATCCCTAAAACCACTAACAAATTAGAACATAAGCGTATAGCCCGAACGTGTAGTAAGACATGGCGCAAAAAAAATGTATAACCTACATGATTATTAAGATACAGTGAAAAAAAAATCCCTTCCGCGAATGAACCGAAATACATCTGTTTTAAATCGGTGTCAGTTATTTCAGGCCATGGCTGCTTGTTTACCTGCGCGCGCGCGATTGATTGAAGCACATGTGCCGGTGTTTTCAAGGTCTAGGTGGGATGTGGATCAACAGGAAACCTGGACCACTGCAATCAGGTGTCATCTTACCGCAATCTCTCTCTCTCTCTCAAACACATCGGCTGCAACGATCTCATTACGCCGGAGGAACAGGAGATAGAGATGTTTTAGAGTCATTTAAGCTTTATATTATATCATCTTCACGGTCAGAACTTCGACAGAGTTGGGCCCCGTGTTATTTCGTAGGTCCGTATAAAACTATCAGTAGTGCATCCAGAAAGTTACTTTGCGGGGGACGTATTATTATTATTATTATTATTAGCACTGCGTCTTACTACCAGTTCGCGTTGTATGCACTTACGCTAATGTGTAATGGTAGGGTGATTGTGAGATGAAATGGAGGACCTACAGTTTAACGTGGAATCCGAACCTTGTTGGAGGTCTAGCTTTCCCCACATTCACAAGTTGTGATTAATACACGTCTTGTCAGAGGTGAAGGAAGGGTTTGGTAATCAGATAAATCTGTGCCGGGACCAAGGATTGAACCCCGGACCATAGCACAGAAGTCTGACACCTTACCCCTAGACCACCAGGTCATTTTCGGGGGATGTAAAATGTCTCGAAGATATTACTTCTATACCCTACTTCGATTGGGGAATTTAGGAACACTTAAAGGTGGAAATGTAGGGAACGCGGGGTAGGGTAAGTGTTTTTGCAGTTGTTATAGCAAAACTTGAATATTGCTCCAGTAGACATATTTAATTTAATTTTCTTCACCCTTTGATATCAACAGTTGTTGAATATCTGTCATAACATAGAGGCATTTGATGACAAATATTATAAACGAAGAGAGAAAGTTGTCATTAAATTCCAGGACACCCTTGACAAATATTAAATAACTATTGAGGTCAACATGTAGGAAACAATGTGTATTGAAGCAATATTTTATTTATTTTGCTTAAAAAAAGGCCTTAATATAAACATTCTTCAAAAATACTGCCTTTAACTAACGTTCGCTACACCCCTACCTTTATGTGTAGGCCTATATAATTTTAATATCATGTCTTAAGGCTAGTCTTAAAATTAGACCTAGCCATTTTACCCATTTTTAATGCACTATATTATAGTTGTAGGCTACTATTTAATATATAATAGTCAATGGCTGTGCTTAATATGTTTTAAATAGCTATTTTAAAACTTAATTCATTAGTTCACCTTGGCTTAGTATCCGTTTGGCCTCCACATATTTACAATTTTGAGCTAGGGTTTATAAGTAATAAATTTAGAGGAATTTTCCCGAATTAAAATGGGAAACGATTTAGCATAAACCTCCATCAGTACACCCAGGTGGGAATCGAGCCATTACATCACAATTATCGATGATCAAGTATATTTATTGAGTGAATATTAGACTATACGACCACTGAAGCGGGAAAGAGTTTATTAAAATTATTTGCGGTTTTGTGGAGGAGGGGAGCGATGCCTCAATACAACCCCACCTCTTGTGAGTTCTACTGAACGCCATGATTATTAAAATTTTATTCTAAGGGATTGGGGTAAGGAGGGTAGATTTAGAGGTGGTGCACGGTTTTAGCGTGGAGAGAGGGTGTAAAAACGTACCGTACCGTGATAGGTCACACGTATAAAACAACACCCAGTGCCTACGGATGAGGTTAAAGCCTTGACCTACCAGTCAGCGACAATCCAGTCTATTGCTTGCTAGGTGCCTTACATGCCGTGACCACCGATGTACGTAGGCCACTACAGCTATCTCTCCCCCAATTATAATCCACGTCACTTTGCTAGTGAGCTGGCTATTAGAAACTCTACCTATATATTTTAAGGAAACATTAAGAGAAGAATGAACTTTAATCCCATCCTATTTCTCTTCTAGAGCAAGACTGCAGAGTCTCAATTGAAAAGAAAAACAGTGATTCGCATAGTATACATTTAAAAATGTATATACTCTAGAAAAATACTTTAATACAATTATAGCCACTTTACATAACGTTCTAAACACACTTAAAAACAAATGAAACATTTGAATGAGGGGGGATGGAAGGGGACGCGAGAAAAATACAGTGTTTTTACATTTTTTATGGCAAAAAATCAAGGATGTTCTGGAATTTAATAAAAACTTTTTCTATTAATTTAAAAAGTTTCTCACCTAATGCCACCATTCTCATGACAGAATTCAGGAGCTGTTGGTACCACCATATGAAGAAAATTAAACTCGATGATTGTATTGGAGCAATCTTTTATTTGGCCAAAATAACTTTTGTTATAAAATCTTTAAAAAAAACACTGGTCTTTTCTCGCGTCCCCTTCCATCCCACTTTAATCTCCACTAATTTAAAAATTGTATTAAACAAAATAATAAGGGATAGACCAAATTCATGATAAAAAAACGCGTTTGCGTACAGATTGTCTATTTCCGAATTATACTCATATGTATGTATATATATATATATATAATGGTATTTGAGAGAAAGAGTGCCAGAATTTTCATCAGGGAAAGGGGAAAAGCACTTGGTAAAAACACCCTCTGTACACCCGGTTGATTCAAACCCCAACCTTTATATCAATGGTAAACTAGACTAGGTGAGCTTAACATTTAGACGGCGTGCACATTGGTGCAAGCTTTTATCTTTTAATGCAAGCACTGTTTTAGTCGAAAAATTGTATAGTCGATTTTTATGGTATTTGAAAGAATGTTTACAATAATAATATTTGTATTTGATTTCCATGAGAATCACGAAAGGTTTTTTATTTTTTATTTTACTGTAACTAACAGATGTGAGGAAGTTTGTATACGGTTTTTCTTATTGCTTAATTTAAGAACTTGATGGTTACTTCTTAACGAATGTAATACAAAAACAACCACTCACATATACACACAAAAAAAGGTCCATATTCTTTTCTTCCAATCTTCTTTGTGTCAACTTCAAGAAGCACTCTGTAAATTGCGAGAGGCATGCAGCAAAGAAGAAAAAATAGCAAATACATTGTTTGGGATGGGGTGATGTGGCTCATTAAAAAACATTAAAAGTAACCTTCGGTGGTTTTTGGTTTAAAGGTAAACCGAAGTTTTTTTTTTTAAATTTATAGACGATGATTGGGGGTGCGGATGAGTTCACGAAGGGAGTGGAGGGATTGGGGGTAGTAGCACTCCCTGATACCCACGTTGACATGTTAAAATAACACTCGTAGATATATTTCAGCTCTCCCGTGCACTTGATGTATTCGATTAATTAGCGAAGCGTCTATGTACAATACTATGGATTCCAAGATTAATTACTAAACATTTTATTTGCATAGTAATGAAACCTCATTATGTTTATTACTTTAATGATGTAAACTGGAATTATGTATATATTTACGGTATGTTAAAATATATATAATCATTGCCATTTTAATAGGCCATAATTATATATACAAATGGACTATATATTAATAACTAAACAAAGTCAGGGTCCAGTTTTGATTCGACCATTTATAAATTCGTTTGTCTGATCTACGATTACTACCAAACACGTGGACCAATTTTTGACGAAATTTGATATGGCTATTCTTTGAGGTGTTTATAAATATATTTAAAATGTTGACATCCATTGCGAGACTTGTACAGTACTTCTTAGCAACATGAACAATGTGAACAAAGTATATTAATGTAGTATTAATGTAGTATTAATGTAGTATTCTGAAAGTAGTACCTATTAATTGGTTTTCCATATAACTTGATCACCAAGGGAAAATATCAACCTCAAATCCTAGGGAACATTCTAGGAGATATTTAAACTTTAAATCCAAATAGAAGTCTAAAGACTGCAACAATGATAAGAACATGGAGTGAGATATACTTTTCACAGAACTATTAGTACTCATTGCATAGACTAGTTCCTAATATAATAATTATTTCCGATTTTTAACACCCCTCTCCCCCGAATAAATTCCTGTACACGCCTTTGAATGATTAAAATGATTAAAAGGCACGTCAAGTTTAGCCAAAATTTGATGGTAAAAAAAACAAAAACAAAGTATAATTATTTTCAAAACACAACATTAAAGAGCCTGTGTAATTCAGATTTGCGATACAAGTCGAACCAAACGTTTCGTGTGGCAGTTTTATCTATATTCTTTAAAAAACAGCGTAACTTAGAGCATGGAAACTGTTTTACTCTATTTTAAAAGAATAATTGGAAAACATAATTTTAAAATGAAAAATACAAAACAAATTATCAACCTGACACAAAATTCGCAGTTGTCGAATGAAGAATCCAGAAAAACGCCCTTGGATACGTTTTCTGGTTCGAGTGTAATTTTATATATTTTTTAGGAAAAAATATATAAACCTTTTTTTTAGAGAAAATAATATAATTATTTATAATTTAAGAAACTTAACCGATACCAATTTTGAACCAAATTGCCAGAGACATTTGTAAAAATATTCAAATCTATAAGAAATCAGTTATCTGAAAACTGCCCTTAAACAAAATTTCCCCCAAGAAACAAGTTTTATTTGTGATAGCTAACACTCCCCAAACGTGCAATACATTTTAAACAAAAGTGTTAAAACTATTTTAAAAATTTCGAATATTCAAAAGTTACCCATCAGTAGGCTACCCACAATTATTTTAAACCAAAATCCAAGTTTACAATGTTATTTGGGGGTCAACCTCTCCATAGATATCCATTTTAAAGAAAATCGATACAACCATTTTCTAAAAATGTGGAATTAAAAAAAAGTCAATAATAAGTAAACTAAACTACCCTTGATTAGAGGGCTAGGGTCAAAATAAAGACTTACCAAAGCATAACCCTATAACTTCTAAATAACCAGTTTGAACAAAACAGATCAAACTGTTTTGGATTCGTGGCCAGGGACTGACAGACATACATAAAATAACATAAACGAGGACAAATTAAATAGTAAAATCCATTTTTTGGGTTTGGACACAGATATAACTAAAGGCTTCATCATTATCTCGAGGTCAAAAAATTTCACGATCACAATACTATCTCATGGTACGACAAAGTAAAAATAAAATCTATTAAGAAATTAGCCAACACTAAATTACTATCAAACACATGTTTATATGAAATCAAATAGATACAATTATTAATATTCAAAAAAACGTAATAGAAAGGCTACCCATTTTAAATAAAATCGTTGGTACTATTTTAAAAATATTTCAAATTAAAAAATCAATCATCAGTAAACTAACATTAAACTATTTCTTCCCTCAAAAGTAGGTGTACATATTTATTTGTCATGTCAAACCCTTCCAATATACCCATTTGGAACCAAATCGTTAAGGCCATTTCTAGAATATTTCAAGTTTTTGAAAAATTTGTAATCTGTAAATTACCCCTACACAAATTTTTAGCACAATTTTTCATAACATACAATCCACAGATATACATTTTAAACAAAATAATTAAAGCAATTTTTGAAATATTTATAGATTTCAAAAATTTGTCATCATTGAACTACCTTCAACAAATTTTTGCCCCCAAAACAAATGTCTCAATGCTATTTTTCATTTCAAACAATTCCTAGGTATGCTTTTTAAACAAAATCGTTAGAGCCATTTTCAAAAAATTTGGAATTCGAAAGAATCACTCAACTACCTTAACTACAACATTTAATTTGGTAGCTAAAATAGTCCTCAGGTATACCCCTATAAAATCTAAATATAATGTTTGAATCAAATCCATTCAAACGTTTTGGATCCGTAGCCAGGAACCGAATGACAGATAGTCAAAAAGATAGACATGGGGGACAAACAAAATGCTAAAACCAACTTTTTTGGTTTTGGGTTCACACAGAACTTAAGGATTCATCCTCATCATTATAGAGATAGATTTTTTTTTCGTGATTACAATACTTTCTCTTAATATGATACAAACAAATCAAAAACGTTTCAGATGATATGATTAAATTTCACTTATTTATTGACGCTTAAATACAAAGTAATACGGGATGGATTTCCTAATTGGGTTTGTTATGCTTCCGCCACATAAATGCGAGTATATATCCTTTCAATTTAATTTTCCTCATTTATACCATACTAGTGTAATTACGTTGATAGCACTTGGGTTATAAGAAGTGGAGCATGGAATAAAAACACCTTAAAGCAACACACATTTTGTTGAAAATGTTATAATGCGTTTTATTTAATTTCATTAATATATTCATAGTATTAATAGAGAAAAAAATAAAAATTACTGTAATGCGTCAAACGCCCGCGAAATTGATATAATGGCTTTTAGATATTTTCCTTTATTTTAAATACGCATTGTTCACATACAATATTTAGTGTGACACACATTGGGGCCATAGATACATACTTAAGACATGGGAGACCGGATTGATAAAACTGAAACAAAACAAAAACTATGTCGATTTCGATAAAACTACAACTCAAGTTCCATAAAAAAGAAATATTTCGAAGACTACGAGTCGTTGGTGACTGTTTTTGTCAACATCTGGAAGTCCCGACCTGAGGCGGAGAAGATCAATGGGTTTCCGAGTTTTCGGGAATACCACATCAAAAGTTGTGCGCAAGACCTTCCTCTAGCTGCATCATCCTGTCTGGTACGTGTTTGATTTGGGTTAGTGTGTTTTGTACAGCGAAAGTGTTCTATACATTTAAAAGTAAGTACAATTTTACTTACTCATCTACTTTTAACATTATCATCTTGTTTATCTTGTATTTACTAAAATTTACTAGAACCCGCTTTATTGACTTGATGATGGGAAGACTGGAACCAGGTGGGTGCATTGAGGTTAAACTACAACTGGTTTTCAATCTGTCGGTTTGGTGGAAACAGAGTTTAAGTTTTGTTTCCAAAAACTAGTTTCTGTTTTCGGAAACACAACTCTGTAGCAAGTGTGTTGGTCTGGTGGTAAACCACCTTTACTCTGAGAGCACAGAAGTATAATGCATCCTCATTAGCTCGGAAAAGACATAGAAACACACTCTAGGAAATCCACCTCTAATGTAGATGTCCAGGATTCGAAATATGACCTCTGAGTCTATGGTGGACCTTGTACCATAGGAGTCACTGGCATTTAGAAAATTTCTGATTACATTTAACTTTGAGCTGCTGAAAATTAACAACGTTTGTCGAATCGGTCAGATGCAGGACACACCTCAACAAATGGTCAGACTACGCCATTAGAACCGGAGGTAATCCATAATGAAAGACGCGCATCCGTGGCCGCATGTTCTAGATCTAGGTTCGGAAACATTTTGTCGTTAAAAGATCCCGTGTCACTTCACGGAAACCTCATCAGTCCACACATTTCATGAACAGTAAGCTTTGACAAAATTATAAAGAGGCAACCCACCTAGTATCAGGTCCCAAACCTCTTCCCAGTTGACTGGATACCTCCAGTTCGTTTCTCTGGAGGGGTGGATATCCAGATCATATCAAAGACTGATCTTATACTTTAAAATGAGAAATCTTAAGAAGGTCGAAAGAAATTATTAAAATAAAAAATAAAAAGGCATATGATTTTAGATAGTGTGTTAGTAAAAAAAGTTCAGGAAGGAAAAAAATAGAGAATTTAATAAAATAAAAGTTACATTTAGAAATAGCAATGTTTTCTGGCTGCTCGGAATGGTTAGAAAAATAGTGGCGAGTATTTAATTGCTATACTGGACTCCTACTCTAGCAACACACTTGCGATACTAAATCAATAATAATATTTAGCACCACGTCTTACTACCCGTTCAGGTTATACGCTTTAAATACTAATTACTCTAATGGATTAGGACTTGGGAAGGTTGAATTAGAGGAAGTGAACCCACATTTGCGTGGAGGGAGAGTGGAAAACCATTTAGGAAAAACAACCCCCAGTTCACCCAACCGATATTCGAACCTCGATCTCCCCATCCTCAGCAGTCGAGCTTCAACACGACAAGCGCGTTAGCCAACTACGCCACCGAGGCGGGTGATACTAAATCGATGTTTCCGAATCTAACTGATGTTGCGCCGACGGCTCGTCTTGGTTTGTAGTGACAAATTAATAATACGAGAGTGCGCAAACATTGGGTAAATAGATATATGGAATGATAGAAATAGGTAGATAGATAGATAGATAGATAGAAGGATAGATATATAGAATGATAGAAATAGATAGATTGATAGAAGGATAGATAGATCAATAAGAACTGTTAATTTGTTAACACAAAATAGAACATATACGCAATTTGAGAATTAAAAAATTAAAAATAGTGAAGATACATAATTATTATTGAACAAATATGTGAAAAGGTTTCACCGAAAACCTCAAAAGGCCGCATGGGGTCTAAAGGACTCAGATTCCCCATCCCTAGTATAAAGCGTCACTCTTGTGTTTGACTGGATTACCAGTGATGGAGCAGAAATGGTTCGAATCATGGTAGGTTGTAATGAGGATGATTTTCCCTGATTGTTTCCCACTCTTTCCCTCTCTCGCAACAGAAATACGGGTGCATTTCCTATAAAACTGTGCCTTCCTTATCCTTATTCCACTAGCATAACTATTGTATGCGAATAGCTTGAACGAATACTAGGACGCAACGGGAGATAAAATAAAATTAGTTGAGGGATTTCAAAATAACGTTAAATTTAATGAGAGATCCAAATACATGTATATAATTGTACTTAAATCGAAAAGTTTCAGGTGAGAACCAATCTCGTTTAGTGAAGTATGTAAAAGCAATTAAAAAGTAAATACTTTTGTTGTTTTTTAGTTCGTACAGTATTGTTTTCTTGATGTGTTGTACTTTAATTGGCTGTCTCAACCATTTTACCAGTGTACTTGGTCTTTCCCTCTTGTTAATTAAATTTACAAAAATACAATGCAGCGTAAATTAAAATACACTAATCAACCTGTCGAGAAGAAAAATCACAGAAGTAAACTTTTTTACTTGCTCAACTTGCAGGATTTGTAGAAAAACCAAGTGCCCTGACATATTTGACTTTTGTATTTTTTGTACAAATCGTCCAATTTTTTTTAGTAATATTGACCACTTTTTTTTTTATGATACCAAACCTGTAATAACAGCGTCCATACATTTAACTATTAGCGTAATATATTTAGCTTTAGCAGACTCATATTTAGCGGTCTCAAATGGGTGGGCTCAAAAGTTTGAAATTATTTATTTACATTAGTTATTTTATGAGAGCTTTCACAAAAAACGAACATACAAAAAAGGTTTTATTCGTGTGTTTAACGCGTCTTACTGTCCGTTAACTCTACCCATAGTATTCACCGACTAATTTAAACACATTGTATGAAGAAGAGGACTTAAAAATAATATCCCATAAATCTCCAGAAGAAAGGATAGAAAGGCACTAATGATGGGACGGCGGGGGAGGAAGAGGGAGTGTACCTAGTATAAATTGAGCTAGATAATCTAGGCATAAGCCGACCCCATCTGACTACGAACCTAGGGTTCCCGGGTTTCGATTCTCCACTGGTACCTTGGGTGCTTTTCCTAAAATAGGAATCACCCGAACGGCCACCCCTGGTTCCCCACCAACATAGCCACTATCACCATCACCTCATTTCATCGGGACATAGAAAGAGCCTCCATGGAAAGGATGTACGATTAGTAAGCTCGGGGGTTCCCTGGGCAACAGAACATTCGTACTGGCTCATATTTTCGCTACTGGTCTATGATTGATGTAGCCCAGACGTACAATATTCTCTAGTATTTTGTAAAACTTAAACAATCTGAGACGTAAGGTTTTTTTAAATTCTAAAGGAACATAGTGGTATCTTACATTTATAATTTGGCGTACATCATATTTTGAAGTCTACCTCAATGGTCTTGTGGTAAAGTTCTCGCCTCAAGACCCGATGTTCATGAGCTCAAACCCAGCCGTGGATGACGGATTTTTCTGAAGTGATAAAAATACGTAGCACAACTTCCTTTGGAGGGGAAGTACAGCCGTAGGTCAAATGTCTATTGTGGCATGTAAAAGAACCATGTAATTTATATGTACGTACCGGAAAAAATTGGTAGGCCCTTTCGTTCTCGTTCATAGAAACTCTCTTGTACTGATATAATCAGTCGGTTCAAAAAAGTGCAGTTTAAATATCTTATATAAGTAAATAAAAAACACATTGTAAAATAACTAACGATTTCTTAATTAAGGCTGTATTTTCGGACGTTTGAAACGCGTGACAGTCCTCTTAAACGGAAAACATCCAACAAATGTGAGCATGGCTGTCTTCCATGATTGTTTCTTAGGAGCCCATCTCGCGGCATATTAACCGTGAAATTAGATACAAGATTACGCTCAAACCAAAAGTTGCATCGAAATGCGGTTTTCGCCACTCTACATTCGACAATAGCGAGATAATGAAATAGTTTTTTCATCTAAATCAATTTTGAACTATTATTAATAATCTATATTGTATTGTTTTCCAATGAAGATAACAAAAAACCACTAACGATGTGACGTCTGATTCAATTTGTATTACCTACCTAAACTCAAGGGGGAATCCAGAATTTTCATGAGGAGGAACGGGGGAGCGGTGGTTGGAGAGCAGGTGGTGGGTGGGTTCTCTCACGGGACCGGGTTGGGGAAGGCTCCCCCTCGGGATATTCTTTCGGAAAAATCCTTAAGAAATTTGTGAGTATATTCGAAAGGATATTTGTTTGTGGTAAAAAAATGCATGCAAATCCATTGTTTACTTTTTGTGTTTTGTTGAATTTTGTTAATTAAATTATGTGCTAAAACTTAGGTCAATTATTGAAACTGATTGATATGCTAAGCAACTGGATTGTAAGATTTTAGGTGACAGTTACCAGTAGGGAATATGAAATATATTTAATTGGTATAATATGTTAACTATTATTTTTGTTATTTTTATTATTATTATTTAGCACTGCGTCTTACTACCCGTTCTGGTTATACACTTTAAACACTAATTACGCTAATGGATTAGGAATTGGGAAGGTTGAATTAAGAGGAAGTGAACCCGCATTTGCGTGTAGGGAGAGTGGAAAACCATTTAGGAAAAACCACCCCTAGTTCACCCGACCGAGATTCGAGCCCCGGTCTCCCAGTCCTCAGCAGTCGAGCTCAACACGACTAGCGCGTTAGCCAACTACGCCACCGAGGCGGGTCAACTATTATTGTTAATGCTAATTAAAAATAATTCTTGAAGGAGGTACTACCTCCCTCCGCTTTCTCCTTCAAGAACCACCCCCGCCTAAACTACGCGCTATCTGTGAGATAAGACGGTATCTTAAATTCACTTTTATTCTTCAGAAACTTTTACTAACACTATGAAAGTAAAAGAGCCCTCATGATGTGTTGGAGAAGATCAACAATTCTGAAATAAAACCTAGCGTGTGGACTCGAAAGATACAACCACTTTGCCTCTACGCTTTAGGTCTGATTCAAAAGTCACAATAGCAGTGGAAGATTTAAGTTTGTGCTTCACCAGTAGAAATATTTTTTCATAGATGTGTCTTTTGAAAGAGCTCAATTCACACACACAAATAAAAAAGAAAGAGCATTGTGTTATAAAATACAAATAGAAGCTACATTTTGTCAGGGATTTGCACGATTTCGACCTATCAGACGGGATTTTGATTTAAACCGGGGGTAACCAATCAATTTTCATCGTGGTCTACTTCAATAGTAATACGTTATTTTTATTAATGTTTTCTATTTCTACGTGATCCACGTCTTACTACCATATTGGGCTGTCGGCACATTGACACTAAAGAGAGAGAGCAGCGCGATGAAGGCAGAATTTAGAGAAGGGAGATTAAGAAGATATTTAGGTAAAATCACCTGGTGTTAGAGCGCGTAAATATATGAAGACATTTTGTTCTATTTACATCACATTTTAGTAACCATCCGGGCAGTACGAATGTATTTACACTTATGAGGTAAAATTGAGAAGAAATGTATCCCCATCCGCGCGGAGAGAAAGTGGAGTACCATTTAGGAGAAAACTATATCAATGTGCGTAGGACGTTTGGTACTATCTAGGGTTATCATAGCTGAAATACACGGGTAGTTTGGACCGGGTTGGCCATATAACGTTTGGCACTGTTGTGAAAACACCGGTTAATCCAGTTTTGTGTGTTTGTTTGCTTCTAAATTGCCTTTCTATAACCAGTGTGTGTTAAATTTTTTTTAGCACCTTGTCTTACTAACATTTTAGATTATACACATAATATGCATTAATTTCGCTGAGCTAGGTATGAGGAAGACTGAATTTAGAGTAAATATACCTGCGTTTAGGTGGAGGGAGAATGGAAAACAACTCTTAGTAAACCTGACCGGGATTGAAATCCCAATATCTCTGTCCCCAGCAGTCTAGTCTAGCATCTAGCAGTGGCATGACGTGATGAGTTGCCAGGGTAAGCAAAGTTCGTTTAATTATAACATTTAGTTGTAAAATGTTATAATAGGACCCCTCCCCATGATGACGTAAGCGCTTGTATCGCGGTAAATCATACTACCCGCTCCAATAAATATAACTTAATTAGGATCGCTACAGTAGTAATCTTCTCTATTGTAGTTCATGTAGGTTAATAAGACATGATAAAACAATGCTGGACAATAAATTTCACTACCAAATCATATTCTATGTTAATAGTTTGTTCGTGTATTTACCAAATGAATCTGCTTACACTAGTAACCTGCAAGGCTGGCCTACATCTGGCATACTAAAAAGATGTGTGGGTCAAGCGAGATGCGATGTGTCAACAAGACGTCCCGTCCTGGCACTCCGTTTTCTACTGGCGAGTAATGATCTGTGTAACTTCGAGGACAACAAGGAGATAACTACGTACCTGACCTCTGACGATTGGAAGAAGAACCACCTACAAAACATAGGAAGATTGGAGAAACTGGCTGATATTCCGATGGAGCAATGTAAACATTGGTGTACGTGATTGTTTGAAGACATCGCTGACGTCACCTAGCGTGTGTTTCTGTCTCCCAACCCCCCGTTCTTGCAACGAAACTCCTATATAATGGCTACGCAAGTATGCCAAAATTGACTATCTTATCATCTACGATGGATGACGGACCATTGTCATCGACCTGGACAATGGCAGGATAAACTTTTATTTTGTATCAAAATCGTAACAATGGCGATTCGTGTTATGGACTCTAATTTATTTTCAACTCTAATAATTTTTGTATAGAAAATTTTAATCTTCTGTTTCTAAAACTATCTTATTTTGGTCGTTCTACTTAAATTAATATTCTACTTTTGGTATGTCGCCACCTGGGCGCTAGCGTCTTTTTGTAACTTTAATTCTCGTAGATATCCACTCTTATTAATTGATTCAAAGTTTGTAAGAGTTAAAATTAATATGTTTGAAATTGTGGATAGTTGTATTAATGTTTACTAATCTTCGAATTAACGTTTATTATTTAATTTGACTTTTGAATAATCGTTAAGTAATGTAACTATTATTTTTGGTTTTGTGTTATCGATGATTTTAATTAACTATTGCTCATTTAAACATCTTTTTCTAATGTATGTCCTATTAGGACCTTTGAAGTAGTGTTTATCGATAGAATTATTGTTTAGGTTCCGTATTCTGAGTCAGGATCAAATAGTCCCGCGGGAGTTTGACTAATGTCTGTAGCCAAAGTCTCGCGTTATATAATTTCTGTATATAATGTTTTCAAAGTTAAAGTAACGTAAATTATATCTTCGTTTTCTGTTGAGTAACGAAACCTTTTGTAACCATTTCAAGGTGCCCATTAGGCCCTTATAATCTTATACCGTATTTAATTTCATACGTAATGTTGTTGTCTCATATAGACTGAACCGTCAGGATAGTGATTGGATTTCAAGTTTCTTTTCTGCGACTTATTATTGTTGTCGCTGAGTTTAATTTCCAACATAACTCATTAAGATATAATGAGACCATGTACTGTTATCTACGCTCTTGTTATTAATGTGAATAAACTTCTCATATTGTTGCTTTTAAATATTTCTAATAATTTCCCTGTAACTTGTTCCTTAGATTTACTCTCTCCCTTTTATTATTTTCACTGGCCGGGTAGTAAGAGGAAACAGAGAGGATGTAATATAATTAAACTATACCGGTGATATTATGTTCTCTTCAAGACATTTAACAGAAAGATATCTCCTATGTGAGGTATGTAGATATGAGTTCTCAGATGGTTGGTTAAATGGAGAACGGGTTGGTGAAAATATATCACATGCACCCTTCATCCACCCTGTAAGGTAGCAAGGTTACCTTGCATTATTAAACTATGGCTATAAAATAGTGTATAGTATAATCCAAGGTTACACGGTAAGCGGAGTGCACAGCTTAAACAATTTCTGCCAACCCCGACCACATTGCATACCACAATATTGGTAACTAGTGCAACGTCTGTTGCCCTAGGTCACTGAATGATCTAGGGTTAGGTAAATTTGTAAACAAGTGATCATTATTGTAACGTTTGATACATTTTTTTAAACTAGTAAATGGAACCGTCTATTTGGAGGGAGATATTCTCACACTACGCTATTTATTATGGGAATGGCAGTCATGAAGCTTCAAACACTTCTCAATCATCTTAGAATATTCTGTTAGAAACTTTATAAAAAACTAGCTACCCATCACACCCGCTTCAGTGGTTGCGTGGTCTAACACAACGCTCTTTCAGTATGACTGGACTGCCGATGACGGGGAGATCAAGGTTTTGATTAAATAATTGATTTGGATAAGGATTCATATCATGATACGGATATAATCCCTTTCGCATCCGTGTTTTAGATGACTGATTTCAACAAAAAACGTTTATTGTAACATAACTATAATAATTACATATATTGTCTCGCGGACTTTTTTTGTTCACATTAGTGAGAACGTTCAATATGTATAGTATTTTTTTAATATAATACCAATAGTTTTCGCAGCGCACGCGGCGAAAGCATATTTTTTAGGCAATTTTTTTATACCTTGTGTAAAACTATCGACATTTTTATGAGGAATAAATTAAATTTTCAAAATAAAATATAGCCTATGCTACTCGCTGATAATGTAGCTTTATATAGGTGAAAGAATTTTTAAAATCGGTTCAGTAGTTTTTGAGTTTATCCATTACAAAAAAACAAAAAAAATCAAATCTTTCCTCTTTATAATATTAGTGTAGATTGGTATACTTTTCGTGGAAGGCTAGATATATTTTTCTAACCATTCTCTTTGCGTTACGAATAAAGACATTTAATAGGGAATGTCTTAAAAAATGATCTAATGCAATACAAATACACAATTATGTTTATAGATTTCCCGTGCGGTGAGTGTCTATCGTTTCTTGAGAACGCACTGAACCACCAATTACTATTAAAAACCAACTCAAAATAGCTTAAGAGGCATTAAATAATAAAATAAAACCAGGAAGAGGATCTCTGGAGTTGTATCACACGTGTTTTAAAACTGTATTGACTGATTCCTCTACTTTATTATAAAAATATGTATTTGTTTGTTTAATACACAAGTTATTGACTATTGAATTTAGGAGCCATAGACAATAAGGGTAATATTAAGGCAATTTACGCACATTAAAATGGAGAAAATATGGGAGAAGCGTAGTGAAATTAATATGTGGAAAGCCACCCTTATCTACCCGACTGATATTCGAACGTTGACATAATTGTTAACGGAGAACGGAGACCAAGTGCGGTACAAATCTGACTAGCTAAACCCCTTGGCCACCACTACGGGTTCCAATGTTTAAGTAGTCCTAATTAAGCTTACCTTATCTCAGTCGGTAGTACGTCTGTCGACGTAGCCGAACAAATTATGATTGGTGAAATTGGTGTTTCATCATCCACATTGACGAGTTAACGGCCGAGTAATTGGCTTGTTATGTTTAGTTTAGTATCGTATTAATCTTATCCTAAATTGTTTAGCGTGCACTTTCTGAAACTTATATCTTATAAAGCGTCTAACCCGAATGGGTAACATTAATATAACTTATATCAGTTCATGACCTGAGATTTGATTCAAAGCGTTAGCGACAATCGGGGTTTAGTTATTATCTTATGATTGCTAAACAGGTGTTCCAGGGACTACCTTTATACCTGAGGTGAATTGCAAATGTCTCGTACCGTTGACTGTATAGACTATGAATACTACAGCCCAGGGGTTCTCAAACTGTGCGTCGCGACACCCTGGGGCGTCACCGGTCTCGGTCCGGGGCGTCGTGGCTATATGGAAAAACTAAAACGTATAATGTATAGTGAAATGCTACCTGCAAATTTTGAACACGTGTTATAATAATACATATTTTAAAGAATGGAAAAATCATACAAGAAAACATCTGTTTCGCCATTATGAACAAACTGTACACATGAGATCAAATACAACAAAAATATGTATAGTCCAATTTATTATTATTAATTTCCATAATTTTGTTCAAATTTTGTATTTTTATATTTAAAAGAATACAAGCTAGTAATGTAAATGAAAACTTTTTTTAAATGCCACCAAATAGAATTTGGGCAATTTTTTAAAAATATATTGGGTACAGAGGTGTCATACAGATAATCTGCCATATGATGGGCGGTGTGGTCTCAAAAAGTTTGGGATCCCCTGCTAAAGCCTTCACACCTTCAACATTCGTAACCCAACTGCATTCTCATTACATGAACACTAAAATCCGTCCAGACCAGGATTTTAACTAAAGTATCTCAGATGGATCTGGAGTATCAGCGTCTCTCGATATTTTCAACTATGATGACTGCCCAAATTCAGAAACTTGTTGATGGCTGTTGATATGTGTATTTATCGTGCACTTTCTGGATGCACAGATTAAATAAACATCCGACTTTCAAACTAGTCTAACACTTAAGGGGGGTATTTAGGGGACACTAGAATAGGTAAGTTTTTTTTGTAGAATTTGTAACAATAATTTTTGTCAAAATAAATCAAATTTTGACTCGGTACAAACGTAGTTTAATTTTCCTAGCACGGTGATTTAAACAGTTCTTGAATTATAAGTCATTCACGAGCTAAGTTTACCTGAATGACAGCTTGAAATGTTACTAGGAGTAATCCTTAATATATCACTACGCCAACAGCTGACATCCATCACTTTGGATGACTGCAATGAAAACAGATGGTAATATATTAATGTGATAGTTAACCACAGTAATTTAGGCCAATATTATTTATATATTTATTTGAGGTCGGACACAAAGTTTATTTATAGTTTTATTCCACTTAAAAAAATATTCACACCACTTTCACAAAAACTTCTAACGAACATAGCCTCAAAATGGCGACTGACGAATTTAAACCATATGATTGAACATAACGGTAAACAAGTTTTTTACAATGATGCGGACACGCAGTTGATGAAAATACTTTATTCAGTTAAATATTTCAAAATACGATAAAATAATCATAAAATCATGTATTGTATGTAAAAAAATGACAACAATTTTCTCTTTTCCAAGTAAATACGATGCCTGTATTAAAAGGTATTGATGTATGCACTATATTACACAAAATCAGTAACGTTCCAAAACGAAAAATAAGTACTTTTAATTATGTTTAAAATATTATTTCGAGTTGGACAAAAAGAAATTATTAAAAAAAAATGAAATAGTATGAGAAAACTTAAGTTTACGTTATTTTAGATGTAATATTTAACAGGTAATTAAAGATCTTTACATTTATAACAAAACTGTGATTTTTTACAAGTGTTGGCAACCCAAAACCTAAACATATGATTTTCGAACTCTCATCCAGGTAAAAACCTATCGTGAATGGAATATATGTATAAGGGTGTCCTGGAATTTAATGACAATTTTTTCTCTTCATTTAAAAAGTGTCTCATTTAATGCCGCTATGCTCATGACAAATATTCAACAACTCTTGATATCAACATATGAAGCAAATTAAATTCTATGTTTGTACTGAAGCAATATTTTATTTTCTAATAAATTTAAAAATGACACCTCGACACGGGAATCGAACCCACGTCCTTTGATATAGCGCGCCAATGCTCTACCAGTGAGTTACCAAAGGTTTATCTGTTCTCACTTACATTTTAAGAAATAGTCTGTGATGGACGTGTGAATATCATCGGCTACTAAGAGTCACCATTGATACCACAGCCACCGGCGACTCGGTTGTGGCCTGATGCTACCATTAGTACAAACACATTGTTCGTTTCAAGCGGATAGATTTCGGGTTTGATTCGAGTCCCGTGTCCAGGTGTCATTTTTTAATTTATTCATTTATATTCGAGATACAGCCTATGCCTGTAGTTATAATAATTCATCCCCCAAGTTTTCACATATACTTAATTGAATAGCGTTGCTTTCTTGCATATAATATTTTATTTATTTTGGCCATAGAAAATATTTTTCTATAATAACTGCACAAACACACACACTACATCCCCACCTTATCTACACTAATATTATAAAGATAAAAGATTTGATTTTTTGTTTGTAATCTACACTTCTACACAAATATTATAAAGAGGAAAGATTTTTTTTTTGTAATGGATAAACTCCAAATCTACTGGACCGATTTAAAAAATTCTTTCACCAATATAAAGCTACATTATCAGCGAGTAGCATAGGCTATATTTTATTTTGAAAATTGAATTTATTCCTCATAAAATGTCGATAGTTTTACACAAGGTATAAAAAAATTGCCTAAAAATATGCTTTCGCCGCGTGCGCTGCAAAAACTATTGGTATTACATAAAAAATACTATACACATTGAACGTTTTCTCACTAATGTGAACAAAAAAGTCCGCGAGACAATATATGTAATTATTATAGTTATATTACAATACACTTTTTTGTTGAAATTTAGTCAACTAAAACACGGATGCGAACAAAAAGTGATTATATCTGTATCATGATATGAATCCTTATCCAAATCAATTATTTAATCAAAACTTTGATCTCCCCATCATCGACAGTCCAGTCTACTGCAAGAGCGTTATATTAGACAACGCAACCACTGAAGCAGGTGTGATGGGTAGCTAGTCTTAAATACAGTGCTAGTCGTCTCGATATTTATGGATATAAATAATAAAAACCTGCGTCAGCCCAATCAGTGATATAATCTGACTCCTATAAACTTAGGATGGACAATTTTTCTAACTACTTATAACCGGGACACCGATAGTCACAAGGTTGAAGGTGTCAATCTCGCAGTAGACTATACTACCTCTAGCAGAGAGGTTGAGATTCGAATCGCAAACTCTTACACTGGTGATGGATTTTCACATTTAATTCATCACGAAAGTTTTATCACACTCTAATGCTGGTGTATCTATTTTAAGTTACCCGCACAATTTCTACCTTTTAAATGTTGTCATTAATATCCTTAGTGTTAAAATACTTTACTTAACATCCATTACTGTTTCCAGTCTATGGCATGGGTCAGTTTTTTATTCAAGATATATATTTTCCACTACCGGCTTGCTAGGCCTGTCGTAGCTTCATATGCCTTATAATCTAACTTAAGACTAAGACAAGCACAACATCCAGTCCCCGGCCGTTAATTTATCAATGTAAAAGTGTAAACACACATGTTACCAATGATAAATTCTTCGGCCATACCAGGAATCGAGCTTGGGGCCTTTAGCTTAGTAGACAAGCATGCTATCGACTGAGCTAAAATGTTGGAATGTTAAAATATTGATATTAAAATAACAGCTACGGGACGAATATAAATTGCCAGCAAAATTCTTTGTTTTTCTGCGAATTTTATTACTGGTTTTACTAAAAACATATTCACATAAAGTTAATGTAAATTTTACTGTATCTGTGAACATAAACAGGAACGCAAGCATAGATAGCTAGCCTCAAGTTATGCAAATTTCATATAAATGTTTGCTCAACTTTCTCTAATGGCAACGGTTTCAAATATACATAATTTTCAACATAAAATAATAGTTGTATAAAAAAAGATAATAAAAAAGATTTTTGAAAGTTAGAATTAATGTTTAGGTTTTACACGGCACGAATTGAAATCACGGAGAAACTTCCCTGTTTGTGAAAGCCTTTTTATAAAAACATCTTGGCTACAATAATAATGAATTTACCTTTTTAAAAATATTCATTTTTTTGAGCAAGAATAATTATTTAAAAAATGACAATGCTACAATTTTATAATTAGAATTTCGGTTATGGTGTTTAGTTAATGAGAAAATATTGTTTTAAATATATTTATTTAACTATCACATTCACCCGACTTGATTATGTGTATCTTGTGACTTTTAAAACAAATACCGGGATTCTAATGAACCTTTCAGACTGTGTATATAGACCCTCCAGGATAATGCAAGAAGTGACCAAAATAAAAAATAACCTTTTCGGGTAGGTTGGTAAAACAAAAAGTAGCTTGATATGTTTAGTAAAATTATCAATTTTGGCTGACATGCTTTTATGCTCATGTCAAACTGTTTGTTAACATCTTGATTCAAATAATTAAAACTATTTTTTTTAATAGCACGTCCTACTACCCGGTCGGGTTGTACTTATATATACTAATCACGCCAATGTGATAGGATGAGTAAGATTGAGTTTAGAAGAAGTGTTGCCCCATTTGTGTGGAGGGAGATGTCTTCACTGGACTACCGGTGATGGTGAGATTGAGACTCGAGTCCTGGTGGGGTGGATTGGGGTAGGTTTTTCTAAATTTTTCAATCCTATCTCCACGCTTATACAGGTAAGCTAACTCTAAATTCAACCTTCCTTAACTCTGAAATATTAGTGAAATGAGTACACACGCGGGGGAAAAAATATTTTTAAAAACCATTTCGATCTGGTTTTTTGATAATGTAGGTCATGATTCGAACTCCGGCTGAGTGGTTTTTCACTTACCCTCCACGTAAACCTAGATATATTTATTCAAAATTACGTATAACCTATCCCTACCACATAATTGAAAATATGCAGTTAGCCACCGATGAACGTAAAGTAAATAGTTTAGATACTCAATCTGGTGGTCGCATGGTTTAAGGCGTCACTCTTGCTATGGGTTGGATTGCCGGTGACGGGGTTTAAACCCTGTCAGGTATATTTTCCTAAATTACTTACCACTCTCTCCATGTGAATGCGGATACACTTACTCTAAATTCAACATTACTCATCCCTAACACATTAGCTTAATACACACGCGTACTAGCCGAACGCGTTGCAAGTCATGATATGCCAAATAAAACTCTCCAATAACATTTAAATTTGGTCAGGTGTAAAAAAATTGTGCATGATGAAACTTATCGAACAAGTCTTTAGCTACAACTTTCACCTTGAGATTATTATTTAGAATGTTACTGATTACAATACCGATACAGTTTATAATATTATTATTACTAGCACCACGTCTTACTACCCGTTCGGTTTATACGCGCTTACGATAATGTGTAAGGGTAGGGTGATTGTGAGATGGTATGGAGGACCTACAGTTTAACGTGGGATCCGAACCACGGTGAAGGTCTGGCATTCCTTACATTCTCAAGTTGTCAGAGGTGAAGGACGAGCTTTGCAATCAGATAAATCTGTGCCGGGATCGAGGATCGAGCCCCAGGCCCCAAGCACAGAAGTCCGACACCTTACTCCTAGACCACCAGGTCACCTCAGTTTATAATAATACACTCTAATGTATTTGTATTTCCTCATGTTTCACTAAGCTGCAACTAAAAAACGTTTGTTTCAACTGTATATTTTCTTATGTAGTTTTCCTTTGAACTAATCAGATTCTTAGCTTACCATCTAGTCAATGTATCTTGCGAATTTTCTTTCGTAAATACTTATTAGAGATACAACACTCAAATCGAATATTACTGTCTTCTTCATATCTTCACTCTTGTGATTGGTGGACACCCACTCTTCTCTTTCGTTCTTTTCTACTCTCAGCCCTTCTCTTTATTTCCTTGTAGCTCCTTACATCAACACCCGTCAACACCTGCTTTGTATATTCCAATCTCAGTCATCCTTTCCCCCTCTTTACTTAAAATTTGCCTTCCAAGATGTTGACCAAAAACTCAATATTTTTATATATATGTCCAATCTATGTTCCTCTTCTCATTTTAACTACGTTATATATTTTTCTATTTCAATTCATTCGGTTGAAAACCTCTTCATATGTGACCTCGTCTGTCCAGTGCTGCATGAGACGGCCAAAATATATTCTAACGTGACAAATCATTTTTAAACGAGCCTTCCTACATTGTACAACACACACTCACACGATAAGCATTCATTTACACCATTCTGCGTCTTACTACCCGTCCGGGCTCTATACATGTTTACGTTAACGGGCTGGAGATGAGAAAGGTAGAATTTAAAGGAAGTATTCCCGTATTTGTGTGGTGGAAGGGTGGATCTTTTGGAAAGCAGTCTAATTGCACTCGGCTGGGATTCAAACCCTTAACAACCGGTCACCGACAAACCAGGCAAGGCTAGTCTGACGCCTTTGTTCTTATAAACCTCCCGGTGTAGACAATCCCTATTAATTACACCAGCTAACCAAAAGTTGTATTCGATGTTTGGTTTTGCAAACATAAACGAGTTTTGCATTATTTTATAAATAAGTTATAGGCCTATACATTATTTTATTTATTATTTATTATAGGATATTAATGACTCATTATAATGGGTAGATATTGGGAAAGTAACTTAGAAAAAATGCACCCACATTAGCGAGCAGGATATGAGACTCAAACTTTATAAATCTCATGTGATAAATAACTTCAGTGCACCCAACCGAGATTCGAATCTTTACCTTTCCAGATCCATTATATTGGGAGCCTGATGCCTCATACTATATGACCACTGATTTGGGCTGATTATTTTAAAATAATCTTTTGGATGATCCCAGTAAAACATAGAATTGTTCAAAACTATAGAATTTGGATTGTAATTAAACAATAGATTTCATTTAAATTTATGTGTAAAGGGAGCTTTTGTAAACACTAAGTATATGACTACAACAATGAATTTTATGTAACATGAAATAATTCTTTATTTACATCAGGTGAAACAATTTTTTATTTTAATTTACAATTTGATTTATCTTTGACTCATGTTTATGAAAGAATACACAGCTAGTGAGGAGACAGATATTTTATTGACATGGACGCCTAGCTATTTTGTATGTTACAATTTAAACTAGTTAATTGTAGGGGTTCATTAACCAGTATTTCCATAGATGAACATATTTCCTTAGACAGGTCAAAGAATCGTATTATTATTATTATTATTAAATATGACAGTGCATGTTATAACCTATATAATGAAACACATAAATATTACTATCATATAATTAATTAATTTATAATTTTTTTAAACTCAAATATAACCTTAATGCGAGGGTTTAAATAATCTCCATTTAGACAATTAAACCTGGGGATAGTGTGTGAACCAAGAATTTTTAGCTTTGCGTGCCAATGATTTAAGAATGATCCATTCTGGTTTGTCTCGGATTCAGATTGATTTTTATATAGATTTTTCATCTAATTAAGTAATGAGTGAAGTATTATCCTAGGAACAGGACCAATGGGGGTAACCTAGTGGTAGAGTATTGGCGTGCAAAGCTAAGAGCTACAGGTTCAATTCCCGCATACAAGATTTCAATTACATTTTTGAAGAAACATATGTGTACTTTTATAGTAGATTATTCACAAGATTGATACTTTAAATATTCAAATTTGAAACTAACTGTACTCATTATAAAAAAAATAGTTTATGCTGTACACAATCTTTGTCCAATTTTATTCATATATAATTTATATCAGTGTTTCCAAAACTTTCACGTAACTCTTTCGGAGCTATGGACTAACGAAAGTACTCCATCAAGCTCATCATAGAATAAGGGGAACAAAGACCTGATATCTTGTAGTAAAGTATAAATGGTCGATCCAAATGTTAGTGAAGCTTTAATTATAAGGTCAAGAAAGTCTTGACATAGGGAAAACAATAATTATTAAAGTTCATGGAACCACCTCAAAATTTTTGTTAATTTGTTGATTAAACTAATTACCATAAACAATATTTAATAATCAATACAACTCTGGGGCACATCACATACCTACTAAAATTCTTGGCGTATCCTTGGGGGTACGCTTATCACAATTTGGGAAACACTGATTTATTAGGTCACTAGAATATGTCATATGTACATTATACGTGTTAGTATAGGTTTAGTTGGCATGAATTCCTCACTAATGATGTTGAAGTTTAAGACAAAATGGAAGATTTAAACATGTAGTAATTGAAACAATACTTTGTGATGTTCTTTCAAAATCATTGCTACGTTTCTTTGACATATCTCAGACTCATAATAAAACAGTCGGCCATGGGTAAGAGGGTAAATATACTATGGAGTTTCATCTAACGCCCTTCTGCAGGATGACGGCTCATCAACCAATATATTCTCTTGACAAAATTCCCGAATCCAGAGCGGTCGATCTCATCGAAATTCCTCTTGGCGAAACTGTCGAAACCAGATCGGTCAATTTCGTCAAAGTTCCTCTTGATGAAACTATCGAATGAGGAACGATCGATTTCGTCGAAGTTTCTCTTCTGGGTGCCGAAACCTTTCCCGCTGAAAATAGAGAAACAAAAAATGGATGGTCAGAAAATAGTAACAGAGAAATCATTTTGTGTAGACATTGAAAGAAAACATTTAAATCTCTTAATAGCGGACACCTTCCGGGATTAAAAAAATATGTACGTTATTAAGAAGTGTCCGTTATTTAGATTTTTTTAAAACATACTTCTTGAACATTCTATATACTGTGAATCTTATCTATAACAATCTTATTTCTTCATTGTGGAGGATGAATAATGAATAAATTTTGCACGTAGCTTTGGCTACTGTTCATATTGCACATTACACAGAACAATACACACATTAAATTAAATGTGAACATTGGGCCTTCTGTACTACAGTAGCCCCATGGCTTCTTTGGTGCTGACTGACAGCTCACAGCTGACTTCTGACAGTCAACATTTAGGTATATACCTCAATTTTGACTGTCAGAAGTGACAGCTGCTAAACACACGTTTTTGCAAATCATATGGTTTGGCGTAGTGATACATAATTTGGTCTGGTAACTTTTCAAAGCCGTCAGCTGTGAGCTGTCAGTCAGCACCAAAGAAGTTATATATGTGCTCACGAGCACGGACGGAACACCTGGAAAAAAAACCGCCGATGGCTTGGAAGAGGTGAAAGATACTACCTTGAAGTAATTAGTAAATACTCCTCAGGCCATTTTAGACACTTTCACTAGGAGGGAAGGTGGGAATGCTCATACTTCATGCAAGACAATGGCATTCCTGACATTCAAACAGTCAAATACTAAAAAATGGACTTGTGTTTTCAATTTTTGTCCATTTTCTAAATATTTTTATACACAAATATGCGTCACTAGATGTATCCGTTTCCGTTATTGAGAAAATACGTTATTGGGAAGTTGTTTCACCATAAGAGCTAATGTTTTTTTTTGCAGGGGAATTTTAAACTGTCCGTTATAAATAAGAATCCGCAAGTCATAGGTGTCCGGTTAGCGAAATTTCACTGTATACAGACTTCTTAACCTTTTCTGGTTTTAGCTTGAGTTTTTTCTTAAAGATTTAAATATACATTACAACACTTTTAGGTGTTAGTTCACGCCACCAAAAATGGTGTCATTTTATCAAATTAGTTCAATTTCGATTACTTGAACGGACTAGGGCTTCGCCGCACCTGGAAAACCAGTAAAACCGGGGAAACACAGATACATTTTAGTTTCCGACATGAACAATATAAACAATTTTTACAGGAACAAATTAACAGATTTTCACGTTGATAATGTCCAGATTAGCAACTACATCCTATTATCCAAATTTTAAACAAATTGTTGAAGGAACTCGCCCTCATTTTTCTCATTAGTTTCTTGATAACTAGAGCAAAGTTTGTTTTATAATTTATATTTTATAAATCCTAAAATAAAAATAGTGTTCATAATATTACGAGGTACTTAGTTTTCATTTTGAGTAAATTGTGTACATTTTAAAAATCAAGTTTTCCCACCCTCTGGCCCGGTCCATGAATACAATATACAACTGCAGCCCACGCTCAGAAGTAATTAAGAACCACCGCCTTGGACCATGCGGCCACCAAACCAGGAACTACTTTCATATCCCTCAAACATTGGAACGCGTAACAACTTCATAAACGTTCAATAATCCCATTTGAAACTCAGACAACATTACTTCATATAATAACACTTTTTTTGAAAAATCAAGTATCATTCCGTAAACTACTAGGTATCTAAATTGTCTAGAAAAATGAGAAATCCTTCTGGAAAACAGTTGGAATTTTTTTAATAGTAGTCTTGAAAACGTACCCGTGAGGTTTGTGAAATAGGAAATTATTTTTAGATAATTTTTCATCTTGTGGAAAAGAGCAAAGCTACCGCAAATGCTCTCTAAGTCTGTCAAGCGATGATAATGTTTGCAAAGTCAAAACATTTGCTTCATTTCAAAGAGGGAAAAACAACGAAAAAAAGAGCATCACAACAAACGACGAACTTCAATATACGAACAACAACAAGGAAACGGTCAAAGCTAGGTGAGTGGTTAAAATGTCTGACTTTGATGCGGTAAGCTGAGGGGCTTTGATTCTGAATAATCGAATAGCCAGGAAGCTGAGCTCGAGAAAAAAGGGTTATCTTCCGGACGTATAAAATATTTTATTTATTTTCATGTTCCGAGTCTTACTACCCTTCCATAAAATCCGCACTTAGCTACACTAATACCAGAAAGGGATGATGAAGCCAGAATATAGAGATGGTATACCCATATTTGCGTTTAAGGAGGACAATACATAATTTAAGGAAAAAACCCCAATTCAGCCGTGATTTTAACAATGAACTCTCCATTGCCAGGCAAGACGAGTGCCTAGTTCAGTGTGCCATGAGTTGAAAAAGGTTTAAAAACGCTTATCTAAAGCATTAAGCTTACAATAGACTGGTTTGCCGATTACGTGAAGGTTGAGATTTGAATCTCAGCCAGGTGCAATGGAAAGGGTGTGGGGTGAGAAAGGGGTCATCAGTGTAGTTTTTCCATCATCTCTCTATGCTATCGTAGCTGCACTTCCTTTAAGCTACCATCCCAACTCATATCCTTTCAATTAAGATCCCGTATCACTTGCGGGTACCACCTAGTCTAGGTAGTTAACACAGCTCGAACCAAACGTCGCGTCATGGTGCTGTTTTCTGTATTTTAATTTAAATAAATGATACGGAACTCCGCACGGACTTTCTCGCTCTATTGTTTAAAAATGGAGATATTTACTAAAAATTTGTAATGTAATATACACTAGCGGACCCGAGAACAAATTGCGCTATACATACGTAAAATATGTTTTGACTTACGGTTTTAAATTTTATCATTCTATTTAAAAAAATTAACGCCTTCACTTGTATATTTGGAACAGTAAAAATATCGATATTGGGTCCCAAAGGGTCAATACTTTGTATTAAAATTTTTGCCATTTTATTAGGGGATGCACATCTAATGGTTATCGCATACTACTAAATTTCTCTTATATAAATCTGACCAATAAAATAGGTAATTATTGGCTATTGAGTCTAAAATGAGATAGATAGATCACTGCTGTGGCAGGGACGGATCCAGGAAGGGGGCATAGGGGTGCATGCCCTCCTTCAAGAAATTAAACCATTTGAATCAATATTAAAATCCCTACTAGTTTTATTGTAACGTGATACTCACTAATTAGCAAGATTTGATTTTTTAAATTGTTATTGGTAATATTAAGATTTAAAACAATGACATTAAATATTAAATTGGTTACAATAGGCATTAATGAAATTACCGAAATCTAGTTGTGCGTCTTTAAACTTGTTGTACAAACCTTGTTTAGGTTTAAATTTATTTTATCATTTTTTATTACTATTTCAATGATTAATAATAAATAAATTTATTTAAAATAATTTATTTTTTAAATAACGTGCTGCTGTAAACAAAATCTTTGAATAATACCACACACATAAAGTGTTAGTATGGCTTTGTGGTAGAATTTCGATTTAGAATGAGAAATAACTATAGAGTGAAGTTAAAGTTCGATTGTACGAAACCTGAATAATTCCATCTATTTTGTCTAGTTGATTGAATAGCTGAAAAACTATTTATGTAATAATTGCTATTATATTTAAACTTATTTCCCTATTTAATATTCACTATTTGTTGGTATCCTTATTATATGCTTATAGAAAATTTCAATTCTAAATGCAAATTTCGAGTTATACTCTTCCTTAAATGATTATTCTCAAGTTTATAGTTACACTGAAAAATTACATAAGGATTTACTCTTAAATTTTGAAGTATTTTTATGTCAACATTTTTTGAGCTGCCTCCAAACCCCCCTTCTCAACACGACCTTGATGAGAGCACCCGCATCCCACCCTCCCCCCTCATTAAAATCTTGGATTTGCCCCTGTGCTGTACACACATTTCCCCTAAGAGGTTAAAGGATAAACATCAACTTCTTGAGAGACTCACTCATTTCATTACTCTATGGCATTAAAGAGTTATTGCGTTTAAACTTAAGTACTATCTCTTCACAACCAGAGCTCACACAAAATTATATTAATATATTTACCAATATCTCCGAAACTATTGGTTTAATGAAAATATATTTTACATAAAAGTTTTTCTAATTTTTAATAGTACTAAAATTTTACAATGATAAGTTATTTATCAAATAGTTGTGGAGATGAATACATTTTTGCTTCTGTAAATAACCCTAAAAGTCGTTTTCATGGGAAAATGAAATAAGCAATTTTGTTTATAATCTTAATCAACCTCTATATACGAATTTTAATAAAAATTGTTAGTGCCTATTTTGAGAAAATTGATTTTTTCTCTTTTTATTAAACTACTCTTAATTTTGGGGTTAAAAAGACACACAGACAGGCGGCACTGTAAAGACCACATTTTAGGGTTCTAGGAGTCATGAGACGATGCAGTCTTAGGTTAGTTTTTTTACGGTTGCAATACCTTACCTTTTGTGTTTGAAAAGTTAAAAAATAGGTATATTTACACATAGCATGAAAGTTTTTGGTTTTATAAAAATATGTTTCGAATAAAATATTTGTAATATAAATAAATATACATATTTGCAATGATAAATAATTTCATATCTCACATAGTTTAAGAGAAATGATAAAATATCAGAATCCACGCAACGGACCGGGGCCCTTAAAATAATTTAGCCGAAATATTGAGAGTAGCCATTTTGTTTGGAATATTTATAAATGCTCATAAATAAAATTTAAACAAGATAGTTTGAGCCGATTTTGGGAAAATTGACTTTTTCTCTTGTTGCCTTTCGGTAAACTACCCTTAATTTTAGGGTTAGATATCCAATTCCAAAAATCCCTCGGGGCAACCCTATGGAAATCCTGGACACCAAGTTTTAGCCCGATCGGTAAAATAGTTTAGGCTCTAGTCGGGGGTACAGACAGACAGACGGAAATTCAAAAACACTTTTTCGGATTCATGGAATGTTGAGGTTCATCAAAATCTCTAGTTCGATTTTTTTGACGATTTCAATACTTTTTTTTTACCTGTAAGATAGCAAGAAAGTAAAAATAATGCAATTAAGACCAGTTGTCTAAAGATTGCTTCGTCTTATTGTAATGGTCATTACAAATTTTTGTTAATTCTCTTTTTACCAGTTCACGATGGCTACAGTAGCCCCGTGGCTTCTTTGGTGCTGACTGACAGCTCACAGCCGACATCTGACAGTCAACATTTAGGTATATACCTAAATTTTGTCTGTCAGAAGTGACAGCTGTTAAACACATCTTTTTACGGATCATATAGTTCAGCGTAGGAACACATAATTTGGTCTGGTAACTTTTCAAAGCTGTTAGCTGTCAGCTGTCAGTCAGCACCAAAGAAGCCATGGGGCTACTGTACCACTAACTACAGCACTACGAATGCACCGCGGAGAGTTACATTGTCTGGATGGATCCCGAGCGGTAAGGGGCTAAAGTCCTGCAGTATTGGTTGGTGCATGGGATTGAAGAAAGAGTGATAGTAAAACTGACTTCTATTTATTAATTATTTAAATTTTATTTATTTGAGTTATTTAACGCGCACTTTCTGAACCTACTGATTATATCACCAGACGTTTCTATTAATTGACGACACTTTTTAGACAGATAACACGGAAGATTATCACGTGACGAGGGAGTATTAGCGATGGGAAGGGACCTCTAGAGCTTCCCAAGAAACAAAATTTGACCTCCACATGGCGAGAGTCGGGAGATAGCTATTTACATAAAGGCTTCCCGTTGATTATTGCTAAGAACTTTCCTTATCACGTAATTTGTCATGGATTCTCTTAAACTGGAGTGAAGCTCCTCACCTACTATTTAGACAAACAATCACTTTACAAAATAATAATTATATTGAGCGTCTAGGCTACATCATTCGTAAACCAGTTTGTGGAAAGATTAGCCAATACTAATGCACCATTGCCCAGGAGACGCCCGAATCTACTAATCGTGCATCCTTTCCGAGGAGGTTCTTTCCATGTCCCGATGAGGTGAGATGAGATGATGGTGATAGTGATAGTGAGTATGAGAGTATGAGAGTGTGAAACCATTGGCAACACTTAAAACTCACTCACGCTTAACTAACCAAATTCTGGTGACCATTGGGGTAGTTCTCCTTTCGGGAAAAATACCCAAGGTACTATCCGGGAATCGAACCCGGGACCCCTAGACTCGTAGGCAGGTGCACTGACCACTGAACCACGGAGCCGGTTAATTAACAAATGTGTTACCAATTAACTCTTGAAACTCTTTGATCTCGAGATTTCCATCAGGCAAACAAAGTCCATCGGTCCAACTAGGCTCACTCGTCAACAGGATACAATACAATATTCTCAACAGGGTGGTAGCCCAATGCTGGTTGTCTTCTAAGGAAATGTACAAGCGTGGATTACTAGCTTGTCTGGATAAACTTTAAAATAATATGCTCTTACACATTCAATATATTAACTAATTATATAAGAACATGTAGCTTTTACTAATTGATGCGGTTCAAATTATATCGTAATGCAACAAGCTATTATAGTTACATACAAATGCACATATAATTTCCACCTAATATTATTATCATTATCATTGTAACCGCACGGCCTAAGTTGGAAGGCGTGTTTGTGTAATATTGTATGTTACGTGTTGTGAATGACAAAACGAGCGTTGCAGGCTCTTTTGATTATCATATAACATAAACAAATAGAATAAAAGAGCTGACCACAAAAACAGTGTCAGATTACCTTACTCACAAACCAGGCCAAAGGCCGGGCTAAATTATAGGGGATTCAGCCATCGTGACTGACTAATCGACACCGAAGTCTAAGGGTCACTCTGCTCGATTCGGGACCACGCGGGATAGAACTCTAGTTCATCAGTACTTGTTTTGAGGGGTACCGCTTGATCCCAGGGTACCAGGGTTTGGGGACCGTGTAGGGATCACCTAGGAGTCAGACAGGCCATAGAGTATTCCTAGCAAGACCTGGTTTTGTCACAAGCTTCCGAGTATTCTCTAAGTTCTACCATTCTAATATTACTACCAACATCAGATTTGTAATAGCATAGTAGTACTAATAAACCTCTTTAACACCAAGTCGAACAAATGGATTACACTATGGCCTTTTCTTATAAGATACACACCCACCTTGGTGACGTAGTTAGCTAACGCGCTAGTTTCGTGCTGAGTTAGACTGACGAGGATGGGGCGATCGAGGTTAGAATCTCTCTCGGGTGAACTGGGAGTGGCTCTTCCTAAATGTTTTCCCACGCAAATGCGTGTTCACTTTCACTATATTCAACCTTCCTAATCCTTAACCTATTAGCGTAATTAGTGCTTAAGTGTATAACCGTAACGGGTAGTAAGACGTGGTGCAAAGTATTAGTATTATTATTATTATTAGCACCGCGTCTTACTACCCGCTCGGGTTATACGCACTTTACGCTAATGTGTAATGGTAGGGTGATTGTGAGATGAAATGAAGGACCTACAGTTTAACGTGGAATCCGAACCACGGTGGAGACCTGGCATTCCTCACATTCACAAGATGTCTTGTCAGAGGTGAAGGAAGGGTTTGGTAATCAGATAAATCTTTGCCGGGACCTGGGATTGAACCCCGGCCGCCAGCATAGAAGTCTGACACCTTACCCCTAGACCACCAGGTCACCCCAGTATTATTATAAGCTACACCATAGTGTAGCCCATCAGTAGAAACGAAGTGTACGTGAACTGGAAATTTTAGTTCCCCTCTCTCAAGCTAACAGCTTCCTCGTATGTCTTTATAATGTATATACTGATTTTGTTTGGAAGAACAGTGGAGAAAATTCAAGCATATTTCTTGGCGGTCAACTTTAATAACATTTTAACATAGCAGGCCTACTATTGTTATTTATATATTTTGTTAATATCTATAAAAAGAAACAACTGTTGATGACATTACTTGATGTATGAATATATTAAAATAGTTTTAGTAACTGTAGTAACTAAATTTTACTGTTCTTCCTACCAAAATCATACTATATATACCCTTAATATGCAGCACTGCATTTTAAATGACCACTAATTTCCCTACTTAATGGCAAATGTATTTAATGAAGCCATTATGTCACGCAGGATATACAAGAAAGAAGAAGTGGGTCTACGTTCTTGAGTATTTAAATTAATAATACATTTGCTAACTATATTCTATTCATACATTTGCTTGCTATATTTTCATCAAGGATGACACATTTAATTAAGAGCCACCCAACTCGGTGGTTACACTGTCAAAGGCGTCACTCTCGCACTATAGTAGAGTGTTGATGACGGGGATATCATAGTCATATTCCGGTCTGGAGTACTGAGGGTAGTTTTTCCTAAATTGTTTCTCACTCTCCCTCCACACAAATGCGGCTACACTTCCTATAATTCAACCTTCCTCATCCCTAATTATATAGCGTAATTAGCACATAGGCATGTAGCCCTAACGTATAGTAAGATTATAGGCTAACATAAATTATAACCAGCATATGTGTATGTACCAAATGTTTGAGAAGTGGTAAAAATATAATAAATAAAAATATACATAGCTCTTACCTTAACTTTAAGACTCGCCTAGGGGGCGTAGTTAGCTAACGCGCTAGTTTATTGTTGAGCTAGACTGCCGAGTATGGGGAGGTCTAGGTTCGGATCTCATTTGGTTGAACCGGGGGATTATCCAAATGGTTTCCCGATCTCACTACACGCAAATGCGGGTTCACTTCATATAAAGTCAACCTTTCAATTTATTACCTCATTAGCGTAACTAGTACTAACGCCTATAACCCGAACCGGTAGTAAGACGCGGTGCTAAGTATTATGATGATTATTATTATTAACTTTGAGACTTAGACTACAAAATTAATATGTTTGAATAAAAATACTATTCACTCAAAAATAATCGATACCTGATATTTTTTTCACTCATGTCTGAATTTGGGCATTAAGTTCGCGCCGACTCCCTTGAATTTATTTTTTAGTTATCACATTTAACATCAAGGATATTAACGGTTCAATCTAGAGTTCAGAGTTTGGGAAAGTAGCTTAAAGGAAATGCACCCGCAATAGCGTAAATAGCCACAATTACAAATCACATGTGGAGAACCACACCTAACGCTCTTGGCAGGTATTCCAACCTCCATTTCCCGTCAACGGCAACGTAAACCTATACAAACCTAACGCTTAAGACTTCGTGACCATATATGGAAATTACACGAGATAAACTAACCTGATGTTTATGTCATTTTCAACGCTGGACCAATAGTTATCACGCAATAAGTGTTTTGGATTTGATTCATAATCTATATATATATATATATATATATATATAAATATATAAATATAAAGAAAAGTCCTGACTCACTGACTGACTGATCAACGCCCAACCCAAACCCTTGGACCTAGAAAACTGAAATTTTGCACAGAGGTTCCCTTTATGGTGTAGACAAGGAGTAAGACCGGATTTTTTGAAATTCCCACGGTAGAGGGAATGAAGAGAATTTATATAATTACTATACCACAGTGCGTAGCGGGCAGCGTTTGGGGGAGGGGGACGGGGGGCGGGGCGGGGTTTATACAATTCTTATACCACAATGGATCACCGTCAACGCCGTGTGGGACTGCTAGTATTATAAGTCTTTGATTAGGAATCGACATCGGTGGGTACGCGGACTAAACGTAAATATAGTTTAATTTTGTTTTCTGGTAATGGGAACGTAGGGGGTTCGAATCTCTGCTAGTTTTACGAAGGTGGTGTTTCTAAATGTTTTCCAGAATCACTTTATGCAAATGCTGGTATATTTAATCCAGGACCTATATTATACCAGTCTGATTTCTACCCTATTTGTGAAGATTCAGAGATATTTCAAATGGGTAGTAGACAAACTTAAAAAGAGATCAAAATGCGTTAGCATTGATGTAAAGACAATTTAGAAATATAGATCTAAAGTGCTTGTGTAATTTTATTTTTTAGCACAACGTCTTACTACCTGTTCGGCTAATATACCTAGTAGCCTATATACTAGTTAAATTAATATTTAGGGGATTAAGAAGGCTCAATTTAGAGGAAATGTAACGGAATTTGCGTGGCGGAGGAGTGTAAAACAATATAGGAAAAACCACCCTAATTTTACACGACTGGGATCGAAACCTGATCTCCCAGTAATCAGCAATCTAGTAGATTGCGAGTGTAGCGCCTTAGACCATGCGGCTACCGAAGCGAGTTTGAGTAAACTAACATTTTCTAAATTAATATTATACATTCTGAAAATTACCTCTCTCTTCAATTATAACTAAATTATACCAGCTCATCTGAGATAACGCTTGGATAATTAAATATTCCCGAGAAGAACGCAGCCATTAACAAGACAAATGTTAATCAAGCGAATTTATAGGGAGTGTGTAGGTAGAGAATTGAGGAAATTTGTTAATTTCTTACTCGGCTTGTTTTTAGTTTTTAAAAACATGTTCTGAAAATACGAGACCAGGTATTGACCAAAGTCCCCAACATACTTGCCTTATATTCAAAGAGTTCTTGTGAGTTGTAAATATGATAGTTTTTATCCCAACAGTAGGTATCAGATGTTAGTAGCTTCAGTGTTAACAATTTTGTTCATTCTATTTTTAGCTTTAATTCTAACAAAACAAATTTTTAAAATCTTTATTCAAAATTATATTATAATCAATTATATATATAGTTACATTTTATTATAGTTACTTATCACTTTCTTTTGTTAAATATACTAAATCACCTAGTTCAATAAGTATTATTATCTGCTTGGGTGGCCTCATGCTAATGCGTCACTCTCTCAATAGACTAGACTGCTGATGATGGGGAGATCGAGGTTTGAATCCCAGTCGGATTTACTGAGGGTATTTTTTTCCTAAATGGTTTCCCACTCTCCTTCTACGTGAATACGGCTAGATTACCTCTAAAATGTTTCCTCAATCATTACTATCCCTGTAAAGTAATTATCATATATATGTATAACCTAAACAGATAGTAGGACACCTTGATAAAAAGTATTATTATCCTTTTGGTGGCTTCATGGTCTAAGGCGTCACTCTCGCAATAGACTAGACCACCAATTACACGGAGGTCGAGTCTTGAATCCGAATACTAAGGGTGGTTTTCCCTACATGATTTTTCACTTTCCACCCACACAAATGCGGATACACTTTATCTAAATTCAACCTTCATCATCTCTAGCTCATTAATATAGGGTAATTAATTAATTATATATGCATATAACCTGAACAGGTAATAATTCGAGGTGCTTAAGAAAGTATTATTATTTATATAAATAGCTCTACTGCCTAATGTAGAGTAAGTGATTGAATTATAAATAGGCTGATAAATAAATATTTACTTTAATATTTCTCAAACTAAAATATTATCTCTCCTTTTCAAAACAAAATGTTTCTAAAAAAAATTTAGAGAACACGTTGTTGATATTATGATACTATGGTGTGTTCACAGTAATTGTGGTCTTTTTTTGACAATCAAAAAGTTACTAAAAATAACTGTCAAAATACATTTGCAGTTTTTAGTAACATTTTCACTAATAGAAAAAGGGAATTTAATATTAAAACCAGCTATACTATAAATGTCTCCTTGACTGGTTGGAAACCTGCGGCGTCAAATCTTTTTTTATATCGTTTATTAGGGGAACATGGAATGATATAACTCTAATATGTGGATTTTTCTTTATTCCAATTTTGTACATTAAAACATTGTTATAAAAACGTAACTGGATTAAAATAATTATTTTACATTAAGTTTCTTGACCGTGTTTTGAAGTGACCTATGATTTAACGATAGTATTTATTTTCTTAAACATTTAAAGTGTAATTAACCAAATCTTTTAATGAGTGCATACATAGTCTGCTCTAGAATATTAATAAGTATTCTCCACGGAAATACTACTTCATCTATTTTTTGTTTTACTCTAAGGTATCTTGGTATGAATTCGGGCTGTATGCATACATTAATTACTCAAGTGGAATAAGGATGAAGAAATCTACCCAAATTTTTGCAAAGGAAGAGAAGGAAACCATTTTGGGTAAAACAGGCTTAGTAAACCCAAACGGGATTTTAATTCTGATCTCCCCCTCTCACCGGCCATTCAGTCCAACATGAGGGCGAGGCGTAAGACCATACGACTATCGATTCGGAAACAATTATTTATTCCTGTTCTAGTGAATTGTTGTTTATTGGGGCTAGAGCTAGAGCTAGGATCGATTCAAGATGATGCGTAGGAATGTGTTTACTAATGATATGCAGGTTCGTGCGGCTGTCCAATTAGCAATATCTGGGTGCTAAGGTCTGGAGAGTAAAATTAGGAGAATTGCCTTAGGATGTTTCTTTCTTTACCACATTTTAATACTCATCCCGGCTATCCAGGTAAATATGATAATTTCTAACAATGCTCATGTTTAATTTCTAGCAACTATCATGAACTGACCTAAATATCTCCATGTATCAGCCGCGTAAAGGAAGACTACGTCACCAGTAAAATAACATTTTGTTATCGCGGCTATTGAGTGGAACTCGAACCATTACGATGATTCATGGTGACAGTGGGGAATCGATAATAGGTGGCCCCATATTAGACTGGTCTTCAAACTCTTATCATGATTTTGGACTTGTTACGGTTGGTTGCAACACAGCAAAATTTGATCACGCGTGGTTTGTTGGTAAGAGTTCTAATCCCGGCCTAGTGTTCTATTATTACCTCTATTATTCTCATCACCATCACTATAATATTAATTATAATTATTATAGTAAGACCCCGTTAGACCGAATCCCGGTAGTCCAAAATTTCGGATAGTCCGAAAACCATTTTCGGAAAACGGGGAAAAAAATTTAAGTCAAATAATATATAATTTATTGGTTAACAAGCTCAAAGTTAAAAGGGAATGGTAAAAAATAGTGGTATCTGATAATAAATGCTTTATATTTTCATGTTGTAGTCAACAGTCAACACAATATGTTTTCTTATAGCTAAAAATATTTACAGTGCATATTACATCCGTCAAATAAATTAAGATTTGATTACATTTTTTCAATTGTAATTTAAAATTCGGGAAAACACTGTGTCCCTGTATTTTCCCGCTTAATATGAATTTTCGCTAATCCGAACAAATTTTGGTCCCAATTAATTCGGTTTAGCAAGGTTCTAATGTAGCTAGGTTTGAAGCAAGATTTCAATGACCGTGATATATACAAAAACCCTAAAAACTTAGCTTAGAACAACAACAATTACAGGGTTGCGATGTATTTGAATAATCGGGAAAGCTGTAAAAACAGAAGGGCTTTTTTATGTGTGAAAATCCAGAGGAAACATAGATATTTTGGAAAAAACAACAAAACTGGACAATTTATGAACTTGTGAAATTTAACTACAACATTTAAATATTAGAAGTCCTTGTTCGGTGGCCACGTGGTCTAAGCCGTCACTCTATCGTTGGACTAGACTGCCATTGACAGACAGATTGGGGTTCAAATCTTGGTAGGATATAATGAGCTAAAAATAATTTTCCACTCTCCCTCTACGCAAATGTGGGTACACACTTCCTATAAATTCAACCTTTCTAATCACTAACCCACTATCATTAGTACGTAAACGAGCGTTTAACCAGAGTGAGTAATAAATGAGTGCTAAATAAATAACTATTAAGACTTTGTTTGGAAGAAAAAATGAACTGAAGATCGAGGTACGCTGATTCTAACATGTGTCTTTTCTTACCTCTCCTTGAAACATAGGGTTATGTAATGAGTGAATGCATTTCTACTTCAAGCTTAAATCATTCTGTTATAAACATCAAACACACGTCTTCATACAAATACATTTTTATAGAAAAATGCAATTTAATTCCGCTGTACTTTTAAGCTTTGACCCGCCTCGGTGGCGTAGTTGGCTAACGCGCTTGTCGTGTTGAGCTCGACTGCTGAGGACGGGGAGATCAAGGTTCGAATCTCGGTCGGGTGAACTGGAGGGGGGTGTCCTAAATTGTTTTACACTCTCCCTCCACGCAAATGCGGATTCACTTCCTCTAATTCAACCTTCCCAATTCCTAATCCATTAGAGTAATTAGTACTTATAGCGTATAACCCGAACGGGTAGTAAGACGCGGTGCTAAATATTATTATTATTATTTAAGCTTTGCCTATACAAATGGGAGCTGCTTTTGTAAAACCTGGAAAACGCAGGACATTTCGTAGCAATAAAATATTGACAGCCCTGCTCTTAACGCCGCACAGAGAGATCTGGCAATTGGGTAGTGAGGTAAACCCGAATACTAAACTGTTATAGGTACCACTTAATTTCAAACCAGTACTGCCTAATATTTAGATAGACCACCTAACCACTCGGCCAGAATAACGTAAATTGTATTTGAATATCAAACCAAGTTTATGTTAAATACATCAAGCTAAAGCAATCATTATAAATATGATAATAAAAGTGGGGTGGGGGACGGAAGTAGTATCTTATCATCTCTGGACTTTTCAGCTTCCTTTCCCATTTATAGCAAACAAAATAAGGGGAACGTAAAAAAAAAGGAAAGTAAAGAAACACACAATTTAATTAATCATTATATATTATTATATAACTAATTTTATCATTAAAATAAGCTCTTTGCTAAAATATTTATCCTTTCATACTCTGAAGATTTTGACACAAATTAATTAACTTTTTACAATTTCTCAAATTGGTCATGGAATCGATAGATTTTTTAGTATGTATAGCACTATGGTAATTATTGGCTTAATCCAAGGGTTGGGATGAGGAGGGTGGACTAGAGAAAGTGTACTCATATAGTTCAGAGGGATAATGGGAAAACCACAGTGTTCAATAACATTCGAATAGTGTCCAAGTTCATCATAATAATGAATTTGAACCCTAATCACCCCGCTAACAACTACCAAGTGCATTGATAGTCCAACGTATTATACTGCACGGCCACCACTATGAATCTCTTTCCTTTAAAAAAATGTCAAAGTTTTATATAGGTACATATTTTATTTGAAGCACGTGGACTAAACTCAAACTCATAGTGTCTGGTTTGTCAGTGTATGTGGTGACGGTTGTTATTTCTAAACTGTTCCCCACTCTCTCTCCCTCAATGAAAATCCGTGAACATTTTTTCAAAATTCTCCCTTCATTTTTCTACCCCATTAATATAATTGTGGTGCAATATTAATTATTTTTAAGAATAGTAACCTGGTTGGTAATAAAAAAAATAACTTAGATAACAGCCTCTTTTCAAATCGATGACAAGTAATGATTGATTAAAATATGAATTTAAACCTTTGCAATCAAACAAGTTAATTCATTATGGCAGTAGTATAACGAGTAATGGCTTGGAAAATTTAAATTTGTATATTATTTTCCCAGCGTCTATGTTGCCGCTCGGGTCATATACTGTACATATACCTCGAACTTCTCACGAATGGACGTTTTGATCATCTTTTAAAAAATACAAACAATTGTTTGTGGTTAACATCGATACGTTTTATAATCTTATTTTATAGGTATTAATAATTTATATTTAAAGTGACAGCAGCACACAACATGGCTTGACGTATGCATATATGAAAGTAAATATAGTCAATTTTCATTGCTGTTTGATATTTCCATTCGTAGGTAATCTTAGGCATAGATTAATTAATCTAGTTGAAAAATAATGAAGAGGGTAAGATTTTAGAGGAAATGTACCCACATTTCCTGAAGGTAGAATGAGAAACAATTTTTAAAGATTAAAGCCCGACCGGGATCCAAACTCGGAGATCCTCATCAACAGCAATTAAGTATAACAAGAGAATGACCGTTAGACAATGGCGCCAACGATACGGTTTTAAGTTTAGAAGCCACATCAATCTTCCAAGAGTTAATATTTACTTATCATTAGGATGTTAATTAGAAAGAGACGGGAGAAGCATATAACAGAAAGTGTGCAAGCGAGAGAATAAGAATGGAAGAAATTAAAGGAGGAAGAATGGTGGAAGGATAGAGGAAGTTTCAGGCATATTTCTAAACTGGCCCGGCCACAGTCTGGGAACAGGTGATGATGATTAATAAGTTTGTACTTATTCTCTAAACATTCTTTGTTTTTTACCTGTGAGTTTAGCTGTGGGTTTTTTCTGTCCTTTATCCACGTAAATGAGGGTGTATTTAATTTAATTTAGACTCTTTTTATCCCATGTATTAATATATTAATATTAGTGTCGAACGTAGAATTATAGTAAAAAAACACCCTTCTCGTTAAATATTTTAAGCAAAATTCAGAATTAGTAAAAAATCACTTTTGTGTATGTAAGTGTACAGCGCGTATCCGGGCTAATTTATTTACACTAATAGGATAGGTAAGAGTATGGAATAATTTATTGAAGACATACCCGAGTTTATGTGGAGGGAGAGAGAAAAACCATCTAGAAAAAATAATGTTACGTTGCACATCACAGACTTTCTTTTTTATATTACTATAGATACATTTACTAATAGCTCAAGATTTGTGAAATGAAATCATATACATGGTTGCAGAAACACACTACCAATGACCATGAATGAAATAATATACATTTTTACAGAAAAAATGATAACAGAAGGAAATCTCTGTCAATCAAACAGCATACATATTAAAATTATTAAAGAGCTCCATAAAAAAAATATATTTGCTTATAGATCAAAAAATTTTGTTTTTATAAAAATATATTTCAAATAAAATATTTTAATTTTAAATAGTTTATCACTGTTAGGTTGTAGTACTAACTTATTTCGTATTTCAAATAGTTGCAAAAGTATAATCAAAATTAGAAATTTTACCCACATAAATTATCTTTAAATTCATTTTAATAGAAAAATGATGGTGGCCATTTTATTTGTGATGATAAACAGTATCTAGACATTTAAATCGTTTAAGGGGATTTGGAAAAAATCAATTTTTCTCATTTTGCTCTTCAGTAAACTACGTACCCTTAATTTTAGGATAAACTATATAATTTTCAAAAACTCCTTTGGGAAAACCTATGAGAATCCTAGATAACAAATTTCATTCCAGTCAGTAAAATTGTTTAGGCTATAGGCCGAGAGACATACACTCGGTACCACGAAAACAATTAGCGAAACGTCGACATTAATTATCGAAATGTCAAGCACGATTTTTTGGACGATCACAATATTTATCTTTACGAGAGGTTGACAGAAAGTAAACACAGCCTTATTAAGCCCGGCTGGGATTTGATCTTTCCCCCCCAGCTCCATACTCAATCCATCTTTACTAACTTTATCCACGATTCCCTATCCTCGCATGCTCTTTTATTTTTAAAACTTCTGTAGGTCTATCATATTTCAAAATAACAAACAATTTTTTCCATAGAAAACCTTAGTAATATTAGCTTGGATAATTTATTTGCCTGGAGTCCAAAACAGAACATTAAAATCTACATTCGTGAAAGACTGTGATTATGATCATGACAATGATAATGTAAAAATATAGCACCATGATTGCGATTATTACTAGTAGGTAGGCATACAGATACAATCACACATTTAAACTACCCGAATAAAGTATGTATTAAAAGCATATCAAACGTGCTACCGATATTAAAAAAAAGGTGTTCGCTAAATTGGTACGAATTTTTATATATTACTAAAACATTTTTACGTATTATAGTACATATTTTCAATGTTTAATTACTAAAAGTATTTTTGTTAATATACATCTAACACTGAAAGAAAGCTGTAACTATTTTAAATATTTTGGGAATCACTGGCACGAGAATCATATATTTGGTAAAATGTTACCTGTGTGTACTAAATTTATCATTAATTGTACATTAATTTAAAAGCTACACGTGAGGAATCAACACCCACTGATGAAAAAAAAGACGTGCTATAATTTCTTTTTGGTAAAGGAAAATGAGTCACATAGAATGGAAAGACTACTTCACTTATATAAGAGATTTAATATTTTATTTTAGACTAATGGTTTCTACGAACGAAACATGATTCTAGAAATGTTATGAAGCAACAAATATAGCTAAGTAATTGAGTTATCGGAGCTCAAAAAAATAAAATGGATGGCAAAAAGCCGAACCGATATTAATTAAATTTTAAGACTGGCTGTATTTAATAAGTATGTCTTGACGTGGTTATGTAATTTAATTTGATTTCAAAGTTAAGGAATCCTTCTAATAAATCAGTTTATGTCTACTTTAATAAATTACTCAACATTTCCTTCAGTGAATCGGTAAATTCTTACTAAAAACTCCAAATTTTATTTTGATGAAAAGATGTGGTTCCATTTTGTATGGAGCATCAAATATATGTATATTCTCTATAAATTTACTACGTAACATCTCTAAACATATATACAGGAATGTTAAATAATTGATTTAAAAGTTATATATATTTATAATAGATATGAGTTATATTATTATCTAATTTAAATACATATAAATATTTAGTGCCAGTAAATAGTTAATAAATGTTGTAACAAATACTTTTAATATTTGTTTTAACTTTATAAATTCACTCAAAATTAAGAAAGGAATTTCAAAGTATATTTAAGATCATACTTATCTCTGTGCTGTATTAATTATTTCTAAAGCCTACCTATTACATATTTATAGCAATAGGAGAATAAAAAAAAGAATTGCAAACTTTATGGAGATAATATAACAATTCCAGTTAAAAATACTACCTTTGATTTGTGTTTCTAAATAATTCAAGTGCACTTTAAAGTAAATAATAAGGATCGGAAAACTTTTATCTTCTTTTGTGTCACTATATTCAATATTGATTTTTTTTTTTCAAATACGTTTTTTTCGCTCAATTTATCCGGCAGAGCTACGCATATTAATACTAATGGGATACTGGTGAGTAAGCTAGAATTTAGAAGAAATAGTTCCACGTTTATGTGGAGATAGACGGGAAAATAATTTGAGGAAAATCACCCTCAATAGACCCGGATGGAATTCAACCTCAACAAAGCTGTCGCCGACTAACCAGAGTGGATGAGATTGATGCCTTAGGCCACATACCCACTGATGTTGGCCCTTTTAATGTCCAAAACTTAAGTTACACTTTTCATTCACATATTCGTTAGTGGTGATCTATTTAACGTTATTTATTTTTATTTTTACAAGTATTTAACGCAAGTGGGGCTACTGCACTTAGAGTGCACTTAAAATAATAACCTCACAGGTGGTCTCGTGGTATAAAGTATAAGGCTCACGTTGTGTAAGGTCATAAATGATTGAGAGGTCGAGATTTGAATCTCCACTGGATGGCCCAAAGGTGGCTTACCACGTGTGATTTAATGCTGTTGCTCCCTCTATTATAATGCAGGTGCAGTTCCCCTAAACAGTTCACACGGAATGTATTTATACTTTATTCTGTATGTTCAGGAGACCTTTCTAAATCAATCTCAGCGAGTCTAACATTTTTTTGAATGTTCAAATTTTAAACCTCTTTGCACTGGACTATTAGTATAACGTTGCACTTGAGTATGAAACTGGCCCATTTCATTCTGGTCTAGGTAAGTGTCGTCCTATATTTGGTAAAACACCGCACTTGAGGCGAGATATGTCTGACTAGGGGTGTGAATAAACGTATCGATACATTACTAATATCCATATTTTACTTTATTTATTAGTATATTTTTATTTGATTCGTTTTTCCAATACTTTTACTGATATTAGTATTCACACTCCAACATCGAAAGAAACAACCTTTCTAATATTTTCACTCTTGCTGGGATTAAATGTTTACTAGGGTGAACTGTGGAGAAAGAACAAATTACTCTATTTATCAATTCTCAGTCATTTTCTGTTTGACAAGCAAGAAGCAACTCTAGCAATCAATCTCTTTTAGCTCATCATAATTCATAGCTGTTATTTCCTCTTTGTTTATAAATACAGCCTGATGCCTGACCGGTTGACGGGGGGAGGGGCGACCAGTCTACTTACTATCCCTTTATCAATGAGCACGGTCATAGCACACTAAACAAAATACACTTTTTATAGAGCTCGACGATCTCAGTCAACTCAAGAGTGCCCTAAATAGACGAACCAGAAAGGTTTATGTGTGTTTCGATACCAATACTTACTATTATCGATACTTTAGTTTCGATACAAGTAAGGTATCGATATTTTTAATAAGTACAGTATCAATACTTTTGTTTCGATACCATACATCTAGGCCTGACTATGAAACTGGCCCACTCTATTCTGGTCTTGAGAGGTATTTAGCAAAGCGCCGCTCTGGAATAGTACTCAGTCTGACCATGAAACTGGTCACTTAAAATTAATTTTCATATTTGGTAAAAAATATAATTGATTTAAAATTAGTAATTTATATTGCTTCAACTTCATCTATCATTTATATAATATATATTTTTATAGCAGGCTACTTACATTTAAATAACAATTTTTTTCCCCCCCGTTAAGTAGAAAAAGAACAGCGCTAACGGGGAAACCAATGAATCAGAATAGATGGTAGGTATCCCTAAAAGCCTGGACTGTAATTTAAGAGTGGAATGGCCTATAGTAGTCCTAATTAGCTATTTTCCAGTAACAGGGATGTCAAGGCTCGAATGACGGCTGGGTGTATTGAAGGTGCTTTTCCGAAATGGTTTGCAACTCGTCGTTCACGCAAAATTTGGCTTCTTCGTTCCTTCCAACATTCGCGTAATTAATATTATTATTATTATTATTATTATTATTAGCACCACGTCTTACTACCCGTTCGGGTTATACGCACTTACGCTAATGTGTAA